>LIEC01007263.1:0-65028 GCA_001925005.1 Drosera capensis
GCTTTATGGATCCGGGCAGGATCTGATTGCTGCGGTGTCGGGCCACTGGCTGCGGCTACCTCGGCCGATATCCCCTCGGCCGGGTTTCCTCGGCAATTTGCTTCTCACCTTTGAACGACCACCCCTAGCTCTGATACCATATGTTGGCTTTGATCGATGGTGTCACAAGGCAAGGTTGGTGGGAAATCTTCCCTTTTTCTGTATTTCGTTTATTGCTGAGGAGGTACATAATACATTGGAATTCCTAATCTATTTATAATGAAATACTAGGCTTTGCAAACACACGTTTTTGTACAAAAAACGTGAAAAGCTAATAGTGGCCGGTGGATGAACAGTGGTCGGTTGGTCGGTTACTGTACACACGTTTTCCATATCAAGATTAGATCCAACAGAGCATCAGCAAACCAGTGCATTCTCGGTGCTGTTGCTTCTATATTTGGCTGCGATGTTTACACCCTACAAAGGCCTGGTAAGCTGTGACATTCTCTAATCTTCTTGCTGGGTAGATTCTTTTGATCTTCAAGAGCACTTCGACAAATACAAAAACTCATTATAATCCAAAAAAAATTTGACTTGTCTTGATTTTGGTTTCTGTTTTCAGTATTTGGCATAGCATGGCAAACAATCTCAAAACACCGGCTTCATTTTTATTTGTTTTTTTCTCTTCACAGATGCGGCGTCTTTGGGAGCAGCTCTACGGGCAGCACACAACTCGTTGTGCAATGCAAATGGTGGATTCATACCCTTTGAAGACATGTATGAGGACAAGGCGGAGACTACGTCGTTAAGCTGTAAGTTGTCTGTAAAAGCTGGAGACCAGGCCTTGGCCGCCAAGTACGCCAAGCTAATGAAGAAAAAAATGGAAATCGAAAACCAGCTCTTGGAAAAGCTGGGACGCCACTAAGAACCCAGCGAATGACATCTCCGCGCCATATTTTTGCAGGTCTTATCTGCGTGTTGTGCAAAGGAGTTCTCTGTTTCATCCGCAAATTACTGAGGACACAGAACTGAGACTTCAGGGTCATCAGCTCATAAGATAGCAAGTTAGTTTGAGCTTATAGGTTCGTGTAAGCACCTGGTTAGGTATGTGCTGCATAATCAGAGATTCTCACTGGGTACTTGTCGATATGGAATAAAATTCTGTGTTATTACACGAATAAATGGACTCGGGTATATCAAAGAGCTATATTCATTCTTTATCAAAAAGAAAAAAAAAAAAAAAGGAAGGAAAAAGAGCAATATTCATTGATGTAGCGTGTGATTGATCTCATCTGCATATGACGAACTTTATTATAACGATATTGCTTCCATCGTCTATGGTATCATGATTGATAGCATAGAAGGTGCCGTCTAATATTGTCAGCGTCGGTTGTCGCATTCCAATGGCGAACATATACTAAGAGATAATAATTACAAGCTCAAATGCTTACTACAAATACGTGCACAACATGTACAATTATACCTTTGCTTGTTGCACTCTTATTCTCCTGCTGCCATCCAATTCATTGTTTCTATTCCTCACGTTGTTCTCATTTGCTTAATGTTATTCACAATATTTCATCACATTTTCTTTTGGTCTGAGGAATACTTGTTGGTCTGTATTAGTCTCTTTTTTCGATATATGAAACATTATAGGACTCTGAATTATGTTCAAAAGGTGATCTTTCTATGTACGTGAATGTGTAACGAGATTTGAATCATGCTCGTGTTGAAAATGACTGAATCCTTGAATCAGTCAGTGGATCGAAGATTATTAGTCCACGAGACGATCACGAAAATCAGCGGATTCTGCAGATTGTGCTTCAATATTCTCCCTTTTGATCTATCATGATTTCTTCATTGCAATGAGTAGAAACTTCAATGATATTACCTCACGTGTGCAAGTTTTGGTGATTGATAATGACAGTGGTATGTCGAGATCAATCTTTGTAGTGGTATCTTATCCATTTTATAATCTAATCTCATCATAATTTCATAATTAGTTCCCTAGTGATCTACTAATATGCTTAGTAATGGTTCAATAGTCATAATTGGCTTACACTAGTTACATATATACCTGAATCGGGTTTATTGATTCTGGTATCACGGGAAGAAGAACTCTCATGTTTGTCAAGGGATGCCATTGCCAACAGCGAGTAACACATTTTGGTTACCTAACATTGTATCAACCGATTTTTTCGGCCAAAACACCAACTAAACTCAAAGTTCTAATGTTTTTTGTGTTACTATGCTATCGATAAAAGAAACTTAAAGAGCATATGAGAAAATGCAACAAATAGAGGAAGTGCACTGTTGGCTGTTGCAATTTCATAAGCATGCTACGAAAACTAATTCACCTAAAAAGTTATAAGGTGGAGGCACGTGTAGTTCAAAATGAAAATCCCCATCAAACTAATGAAAATGAACGGCGATGATCCACCGCGACCCCTCTACCTAAAGCTCAACTTTACAAATCAAATCATGATCGATTAGTGCCACTTATAGTTAATCCAAAAATAAGGAAAGTTTCTTTTATCCAGTTTCCGTTTCACATATTACTCCTTCCGTCCATACGATACACGAACACATTTAATCATTGATATTTAATATAATTTCATAATAATTTTTCAAGAAATAACATTTGATTGTTCTACAATATAAATCAAATATCACCTCGACAAATCCACTATTCTATGTTGCTTAAAATTTGGGATCAATCTATCAAAACAAACACAATTCAACGTGGCCAAGACAATGACAACGGTCCGCACCTACGAAACGAACAAGTTTAAGGTTCAGTAGCAGGGTAGTTTGTTTTTTTTTGTACCAACAGAAAAAATCTCCAAGAGATAAAAAAATATTAATTACATTCGTTTATGTTTTTATTTTATTTATTTTATTGATTTATTTATGATAATCATCTTTGAATCTCTATGATAAAATGATTCAATCCCAAAATTCATTTAACGAAGAAAAAAATATCCCAAAAAAAATGTTAAAAAAATATAATTAGTTTTTCTCCCAAAAGATAAACCTAGAAAAACCTCAACCGCAACCACAAAAGCCCACATTGATGGTCCTTGTGAATTTCAACTTTACACTTCAACGTTGACATCCACTCTCACAAAGGAGTCCACTTTTTGCAGCCTTCCCTAATATTTCTCTCCTATTTTTTCTGTGCCATCCAATGTAGGTCGCAACAGTAACGTACACTATAACTATAGTGGACGACTTCTTGTGACTTAAATACAAGAAAGTTTCTCGATTTTTATTGTAAGAATATGTATTGCATGAACGGTAAAGAACAAATTCGACCGTAACAATAACTTTGTTAATCATGTTGTCAGAAATTGGATTTTTTTTTTTTCTTGTCTTGAAAGAGTTGAAACATTGGTATGATTTTGCATTGCAAAAAATGGCCAGAGATACAAGTGTTGCCCACCTAATCGGATTTTCTTCCAATTGAAAGAAGTGAAAAGGTTTCTCTTTTCCTCTTGGTTTTGTTGAGAAATCTATAAGCAATTCAAGACCACAACATATAGCATGGCAATGACAATGAACTAATAATATGTTGTTCAATGCATGCTTTAAATTGTAAACATAAATGAATTTATGATGGGTGCTTTGATTTCCTTCAAATGCATGTTCCTTCTCCAACATTTATTCCATTTCCAATCTAGAGGACTACCTTTTTGTGTAAGGTAAAAAGGTCAAACCATAATTGAGAATAGATACAAACATGTTCATTAGTTTATCTACAAGAGAACGTCCGCTGTAAATTCCTGCAACCTCACGGAATCTAGTCTTTCAACAGGCACCCAATTGTATGATCCCCATTCACCAAGACATAATTTCCCATCTTAGACATATTCCCTCCATCAATTCGATCCAAAACTAAGAATAAGTTCACCAAATCCTTATTTGATATACAAATATATGTACTTTTTATCATAAACTTTTTTTTTTTTTTTTATAGATTTGATTCGTAATAATCCCAAATGATATAATCAATGATAGTCATCAATTAATTACAGATTAATTTCTGGACACCCCACAAAAGCACTGTTGGCACGCCCTTTATCCCTACACAAACTCCCACTTTTGACTCTTGATTCTCCTCCATCATCATCAATTCATCACCTCCCTTTTCCAACACCAACACCCATTTCTCACACCTCTCCTCTTTACATAAATCACTCACCTCCTCTTGTTCCTCTCCCACGATACACACTCCCAAAAAATTTCAGCCCAAAAATTCAGCAAAAAAAAAAAAAACCAAGAATAACCCAAAAATGTCAGCGGCTATGCAGAAGAGCAATTTCTCTCTCGAGCACGGCCCCGAGGAGCACCTAGACGACGACGGTCGTCACAAACGGACCGGTCAGAGAACAACGTTACAATTGTTTTAACATAACAGATAAATGAAACTTTCATTCAAATATTTATATATATTTCTTTGTGTTACAGGAACGGTGGTGACGGCAAGTGCACACATAATAACGGCGGTGATAGGGTCAGGAGTGCTGTCGTTGGCGTGGGCGATAGCGCAGCTGGGATGGGTGGTGGGGCCCGCGGTGCTGGTGGCGTTCTCGTTTATAACGTATTTCACGTCGACTATGCTCGCGGATTGTTACAGGGCGCCCGATCCCGTTACGGGGAAACGCAACTATACTTATATGGAGGTCGTCAGAGCTTATCTCGGTAAACCTTAGTTCTCATTAATTACGTCCAAATGTGTGGGTATATAGTGTTGCGGATAAGTATCCTATTGCTATATATTTTTATTCTTTTGTTTTTAAAAACCTTTTATTCATTTTTACTCTTTTTTATTGAACCGAGAGGTTAAGCTAATAACTAAACCTGTACATCTTACCCTTTTGAAACCAATGTGAGAGAGCCAATTAGTCAGAAGGTAATGTTGCTTGACCAATGTTGAAAAGCTTTTTGTCGGAAACATAAACATTGTTCGGTTTTGATTTACATGTGAGACTGTTTGAGGTGGATCTTGTGTTAACAGTAAATATTTTTGTCTTATATTAAATAGTAAAAAAATACAATGTTTTTATTGTGTGATAGAGGATGTGTGATATTTTATTGATTTCTTTGTAGATAAAAAAGAATCAATTAAAGAGATATTTCAGGGGAGAGTGCATGAAATTAATGTCTCGTAAGTGATTGAGACTGTATATCGTGTTTTACTCATTCATTTACTGTGCATGTTGCACTAATTACTCTATTGAATTGAAATCTAATATTATTTTGGACACTTAATAAAACATGAGGCGGTCTCAACAGCACAAGGAAAATGTCAGATGCATTCACGCGTGTTTTCACCATCTTCTCCCATATTAGTCCTTATCAAGTTTATCTTCAATACCAACACCGTTAGTGCAAGTGATCAGAAACTTGATTACCTTGAATAAATTTTGTGTTCGAACCTCATTTAAAAAATAGACCTTAGGAGCGGTCTGCACAGTCGTGGAATCTTTTGAAATCGATGTAGAAATGAACACTCTCAGAATAAACATATTCCATAACCACCTTCCACAACATGACTTTTCCTATCCTAATGCTTAGTGAAAATCTTATACTCCCTCTCGGGACATAATAAATATAAAATGTACTAATATGATATACGAATTTATGTTTGTATTAAAATCTTCATGAAATTTGATGAAATTTTTGTTTGAGTTATAGTGAATTTCGGTGTAACAGTTGTGGGTGAAGATAATAAATTATGATTATTTTATTATTTTTTAAACAAATCAAAAAATAATATATTATTTATATTCTGAAGTAAAAAGTCAGTGAGTGTTAATGTGATGGAGGTAAGTAAGTAATTGATTGATCGTACGACTTCAACATCACGCTTTTATGAAGATAGCGCAATTATGTTGTTTTGTCCCTAAAAATTTAAAACGACAGATTCTATGATGATAAAGATTGGTGGCCGACTCACGTTGCTGAGTCTTGTGATGAACATGTGGCAATACTGTTTTATACGATGCCACTTTCATCATTCTTAAGCTATTTATGTTGCCACGTTATTTGATTGGTACAGAGTTCGATTTGTATTCTGGCGAATTTCCTTTACAAATGTTACAAAATTGATTTTATTTTACAATTCATATAGGGGGAAGAAAAGTGCAACTATGTGGACTTGCTCAATATGGGAACCTCATTGGTGTCACCATTGGTTACACCATCACTGCCTCCATTAGCATGGTGTAAGTGATTTTTACATTCTTATATGTCGATCATATCGCTCTGTGACGTCTCTGTCTAGGTTTTTTTTTACATCAGTAGATGCTATATCAACATAGTTTGCGATATTCCGTGCCATTTAAATTAATAATATTTTTTAAAGATGTTTTATTCAAATTATAATATTTTCATATTTAATAATTTTTTTCACATAAAAATATCAAAATATCATTTTTTATATCACATCAACTCATTCACCATTATTTTTTTTTTCTTTTTTTATCACTATTTTATCTCATATGATAAAATTATCATTTTTGATTAAATCAATGTATATATATAAATAATCGTATTGGATAAAAGCGTTTCTAATTTTATTGAGACGGAATAATTAGTATATATATATTGAAAATGATATCGTTCTTACCACTCACTTTGCTCTGGCGTGAACATTACCCTTATCGAATCTTGATTGATAGGACTATAGCGAAAAATGACATTTGGGGGTTTGGGACTTCTATTGGCCCATGTACATTGCTTTGGGACTCTATAGTTTGATTTTGTCGTTGATTGTGATATATGTTGTCGAATAAATCATATGATTGATTTAATCATTGTCCTTGGGACAGAGGCTAAGGTTCGTGTCTGTCGATAAACTCAATCTTTCAGACAAACAAATCATTGATTTTATACCTCGTTTTCACCTATTTGTTGTCTAACTTTATCTAGAGCATACTTATACAAGTTACTGTAATGTTATATCAAAATTCGCAGGGCGATAAAGAGATCAAACTGCTTCCACAAGCACGGGCATAGAGTTGGTTGTCACACCTCGAACAATCCGTTCATGATCATATTCGGTTGCATCCAAATCATCCTCAGTCAGATACCCGACTTCTCTGAGCTCTCGTGGCTCTCTATTGTCGCGGCTGTCATGTCTTTCACTTACTCCTCCATTGGCCTTGCCCTGTCCATTGCCAAAGTTGTAGGTATATTTTTCATAAATCCTGTTGGCTGTTGCTGCAACAATTTCATTTTTTATCGTAAAAAATATTCGTGTCGTGAATACTGATGTGTTATTGAATCCGATTATGTCCTTAATTCATCATCTATGTATGTTAAAGGAGGAGCTCGCGCGAGAACAAGTCTAACTGGAGTCGTCATTGGCGTGGACGTAACATGGACTGAGAAAATATGGAGGACATTCCAAGCCGTCGGAGACATAGCCTTCGCGTATGCTTATTCTACTGTTCTAATCGAGATACAGGTTCGTGACATAAATTTTATATTTACTTACTTGCATTCATTATAAATCACATGAAAATTGATCATTGAGCTTAATTAGCAACACTCGTTAGCTTTACCACTATTTTTATTCTGTCCCCTTTTATATAGTGGTCAAGTAGGATTGAAAATAGACAGGTTTTGGTCGGTGAAAAGGGAAAATAAAAATATTCTGTTTGGACCATTGCAGTATGGCATGGACCATATCACTGGGGTTAGTGCGATCCTGGTCCTAGTACCAATATATACTCAACTTTATAAATTACTCTTACTCCACACATATTTTACATCGTTTGGTTATCATGAGATATCCCGAATTTTATACGATGTTCTTTTATTTAGAAGGTTTTATATGATTAAAAAAATAAAATTAAAAAGAAATTTGTATGATTAAAAATTAAAATTGATAAAAAAAAATCTAAGACAGAGTATTAAACGAAACAGGTCGTAGTACATTTTGTATACATATGTCAACGGTTTCGATCATCTTTTCAATAACCATTTGACTTCATCAACATTGGAAACAACCATCACTCGAATAGTAACGTTTCACTCTGTTATCTATTTAATATATAAAACAAAATTAATCAATTTTATATTTAAGTTTGTTATCAAATTTGATTGATTGTGTATTTAATACATAGTCAATCCATAATAACTACTTATTTGCTTATGATTTTTCACTACTTATTTGCTTATGATTTTTCACAATCTAAAAATATTGACTCAACATGAAATATTAATCCAAGCAATCAACCCTCAAATAATGTATTTTCAATAAAATAAATCATACAATAGTTAAACACAATAATTATGCGAAAATGGAATAGATTGAGAAAAAGATGCACTATTAAAACAAAAACAAAAAAAAACATCAATTCAAGACATCAGTAGTGTTTTGGAACAATTCATCTGATCGGCGTAATCTATTTAGAAATATGAAACTTAATTTATCTATTGTACTGCTAAAATTTGGTTATTTAATAAATAAGAATAAAATTAAATATATTTAATATCAATTGACCTCTTGATTATTCCTAAATCCAATATGTTTCAAATGTGTGTGAAAAAATAAAAATTAAAAAATATAAATATAAATATAAATAGTTAATTGTTTTTTTTTTTAATTTACACTATAAGTTACCATCACAAACTTTCAAACAAAAAATTTATATGATTATAAAAAACTTAAAATCAAAGTTGGATGATGGATTTTTCATAAAAAAATAATATCATATTATTTTTTATAAATTATGAATGAATATAAATTTTAATATCTTTTTCAATAATCTTAATCAGTATACATATTTAGTTCAAAATAATAATATTCATATGTATTTTTTTTAATAAATTAACCATCGTATAAACTTAACATCAAAATTTTATAAAATATTTACAAGTAATTATTTTAAAAAGGATAAAAATTAACAAAATTTTATTAACATATTAAAATCAAGTTGAAGGATTTGTTTTTATAACGTGCCAAACCATATTCGTCATGCCCTTGAAGCTCCCGTTGCAAAGAATAATTCTTGAAGTCCACGTTTCACACGAACATGTTGCTCGAAACTTCCAAATCTTGGTCAACTATGAACATCATTACGTCGTAACTCGTAAATAACACTCGAACAAAAGGAACTATCATTTTGGAATGTTTACAGACTAGAGCAGTTTGGGCCCTTGGAGGACAAACTAATACATGTGCAAGCATGTACAGTTAATGGGCCCAGGTGTGCCTCTACTAAGCCCAACCCATTCATAGCCCATTTATAATGGGCTCGAGTGTTTGAACTCCTATAGATTCAATGTCTGAAAATCTGTTGAAACAAGATGCTGCTATTTGCAGGATACGCTGAAGTCAAGTCCTCCAGAGAATAAGGTGATGAAGAGGGCATCACTTGTTGGGGTCTCTACAACCACCTTGTTCTACGTTCTATGCGGCTGCGTCGGCTATGCCGCATTCGGCAACGATGCACCGGGCAATTTCCTCACCGGGTTTGGCTTCTATGAACCGTTCTGGCTCATTGATATTGCCAACGTTTGCATTGCCATTCACCTCATCGGCGCCTATCAGGTACAAAATAGTGTTAACACACAACTATGTTTGATGCGATGACAGTCTGATTGGTTTGCGCATAGTCAGTTATGATTTATCCTTCGTCAGGTTTTCTGTCAACCTATATTCGCTTTCGTCGAGGGCTGGTGCCACCAGAGGTGGCCAGATAACAAGTTCATAACAGGCGAGCACCCAGTCACCATCCCTTGTGTCGGGACTTGCCATTTCAACTCATTCCGCCTCGTCTGGAGAACGACATACGTCGTGGTGACAGCGATCGTAGCGATGATCTTCCCCTTCTTCAACGACTTCTTAGGACTCATAGGAGCCGCGTCATTCTGGCCATTGACCGTCTACTTCCCCATAGAGATGCATATCGCGCAGGCGAGGCTGAAGAAGTACTCTTTGAGATGGACTTGGCTCAAGGTGCTCAGCTACGCTTGCTTGGTTGTGTCGCTGATCGCAGCCGCAGGGTCCATTCAGGGTCTGATAACCGCTCTCAAGTCGTTCAAGCCCTTCATGAGCCAATCATAGAGTCCTTTTATAATAGATACTCTGTCATCAAATCATATAAATATGTAGTTTTTGTACCGTCAAGTGACTTAGTTTCGTGTATTTATGTATCAGTGAAATGTATTCTAGGGCTGAACTGCAGCAACATAACCTCAACAACTAAACCAGTGGAACTGTGCAAGTATCAAGCATGTTGAGTATTGGCTTTGTATTTTGTCGTGATAATAGAAATGAAACAAGTGTTGCAAAGTTCGTCATAACAATGGGATTCCGACCCTGTTTTATTCAAGTTGTTCAATTATAGAGTACAAATCAGAACTACAATCATTCGGTATTTGATATATCAAACTCAAAATATAATAAAAATATATTCTTTCTCTTATTCAAATTATAATGGTTTGATCCGATAATTTCTTTGTGTGTTGAATTAATAAGGATGATATATCAAACTCAAAATATAATAAAAATATATTCTTTCTCTTATTCAAATTATAATGGTTTGATCCGATAATTTCTTTGTGTGTTGAATTAATAAGGATGATATATCAAACTCAAAATATAATAAAAATATATTCTTTCTCTTATTCAAATTATAATGGTTTGATCCGATAATTTCTTTGTGTGTTGAATTAATAAGGATGATATATCAAACTCAAAATATAATAAAAATATATTCTTTCTCTTATTCAAATTATAATGGTTTGATCCGATAATTTCTTTGTGTGTTGAATTAATAAGGAATGATAATTTTATGTTTGTTAGTGTGAGATAAAAGGAATGAGAAAAAAAAAAGATAATTATGAATGAATAGATGTAATAGAAAACACGGATATTTTAATATTTTTATATAAAAAATCACTAAATAAATTTTTTTTGATTTAAATAAATCAGTTATAATTTGAATATAAAAAACGAAAAAGTATGTTTCCCATGTTGATCTTATCACATACGTGTCTTACCGTGATGGTTACCACGTTCATCAAGATCTCAATTCTCATACAAACACTCTTCATCGAAACCTCAGAGGAACACAAACCCTTCTCAGTTCCATCACATCCACTTCATCTTCCTCCTCCAAAAATGCCATGCTATCTTTCACCTCCATCACTTTTAAAACCCTACACAAAACCCTCTTTTCATCCCCATCAATCCTCACCATACTCAAACACCTCTCTCACCATGCCCTCATCTCACCCCCTCCACCGTCACCTCAACCCACATCGCCACCTCAATCCCTCGTCAAACAGGTCTGTTCCATTGTCAAACAATCACAATTCGAGCAACCCCACAAGCCGAATTTCACCCAAAACTCGGACATCGACCTCAATTCCCTCACCCACGAACAAGCGATTGCCATCGTGGCGACGCTTGCCCATGAAGCGGGATCAATGGCGGCGCTGGGATTCCTCAGTTGGGCAACTGGGTACTCCAAATTTCGTCACTTTATGAGAATCTACATAGTTTCGGCGACGTGTTTGATCGGGAATGGGAACTTGGAGAGGGCGAGGGATGTGATGGAGTTGATGGTGAGGAATTTCGGGGAAATTGGGAGGTTAAAGGAGGCTGTGGGTATGGTAATTGAGATGGGGAATCAAGGGTTGGATCCATCGACTAGGGTTTTGAATTGTGTGTTGAGGGTTGCGTGGGATTTCGGGATGGGGCGGTATGCGGAGAAGGTGTTCGACGAAATGTGGGAGAGAGGGGTGGGGGTGGATTGCGGGAGTTTTAGGGCAATGGTTGTTGGGTATTGTAGGATGGGGCTGGTGGCCGAGGCGGATAGGTGGATGAGTGGAATGGTAGAGCGGAAGTTCGTTGTGGATCATGCGACGTGTACATTGGTGATCAGCAAGTTCTGTGAAAAGGGTTTGGTGAGCAGGGCGATCTGGTTTCTCTTTAGGATGATGGAGATGGGGTTTCGACCGAATGTGATCAATTTTACATCGTTGGTTAGCGGTTTGTGCAAAAGGCGAAGCGTGAAGCAAGCGTTCGAGATGTTGGAGGAGATGGTGAGGAGAGGTTGGAAGCCTAATGTCTATACTCATACCGCCATGATCGATGGCTTGTGTAAGAAGGGCTGGACAGAGAAGGCGTTTAGGTTGTTCCTTAAGCTTGTGCGGAGCGAGAACTATAAGCCGAATGTATGGACCTATACTTCCATGATTGCGGGTTATTGCAAAGCGGACAAGATTAATCGTGCAGAGATGTTATTGAGCAGGATGAAGGAACAAGGACTAGTTCCTAATGTCAACACTTACACAACTCTCATTGATGGGCATTGTAAAGCCGGATGCTTTGAGAGAGCGTATGAGTTAATGGGCATGATGGAGACGGAAGGCCTTACTCCTAATATCTGTACTTATAATTCCTTTATCGATAGCCTGTTTAAAAGATGTCGAGTCGAGGATGGTTGCGAGCTGCTTAGGGAGGCAATTAGTCGTGGGCTGCAGCCTGATAAAGTCACGTATACAATCCTGATATCTGCTTCCTGCAAACAGGGAGACACCAAGGAAGGTTTAGTTCACCTGTGTCAGATGATCAAGTTAGGCCTCCAGATTGATGTTCATTCGTATAACACGCTGATTGCTGCCTTTTGTAGGCGAAAAGAAATGAGAGAAAGTGAGAGATTGTTTGAGGAATCCCTGTGCCTTGGCCTCGTACCAACCAAGGAAACTTTCACTTCGATGATATGTGGTCATTGTAGGGACAGGAACCTTAGCTCGGCGTTTAGGTTCTTCCATTTGATGAGCAAGCATGGTTGTCAGCCGGATAGTATTGCTTATGGTGCCTTGATAAGTGGGTTATGCAAGGACTCGAAGTTGGATGAGGCGCACCAACTATACGACACTATGATTGATAGAGGACTTTCCCCTTGCGAAGTTACTCGGCTAACCTTAGCTTATGAGTACTGCAACAGAGAAGACACTCCCTCCGCCATGATGACATTGGAGAGGCTGGAGAAGAAGCTTTGGATTCGGACCGGCAACACATTAGTCAGGAAGCTTTGTAGTGAAGGAAAAGTGGGCGTTGCCTATTTGTTCTTTAACAAGTTACTGGATAAGGACCCTAATGCAGATCGTGTAACTTTGGCTGGATTTTTAACGGCTTGCTATGAGAATGACAAGTATACTCTTGCAGCTGATGTGTCTGAAAGAATTCAAAAGGGATCTGGTAGAAGCATACGTTTGTTGGCTCAACAATCTCAAGCTGTATGCGCTTGATGAATCAGTTTTTCCATGAAAGAGTCATGGTTCCTGTCCACCGTACAACACGAAAGAGAAAATTCGCATGATTCATTCCATCTAGCGTGATACTAATACCTAGATGATGATATCTCTCGATGCAGCTGTTCTTTGGAATTTGATTATGAAAATGGTTTATCAGACCCTGTTGGCTTTAGGCTTGAGCTGGAAAACTCGGGTTTCAGCCTTCCATGGAAGCAAACTGTAGAGTAAGGTGGAAAACTCAGGCTTCAGTCTTCTTCGTGATTTTAGTCGCTTATGTTTCGTTTCCTTTGCTACATCAATATTCAATTATACATCTTCTAACCACTTATGAATTTGTTTACTGATGCTTTGCAACACAGTTGTTGCCATTGGCGGAATCGAGTCTTGGAGGATGCTTGAATCATGCCAATCCAGTACATCGGAGGCGCGGGCTATATTCCTTCTTTCTCAAGTGACAACCTGGTGATCTACTATCCATTCGTGATCCAGGATACCACTGCAAATCAGAACTTCACAAAGAGGTAAAATTAGAACTGCAAATTACAATACCGCTGAGACGTCAAACATCATTCATTACTCGTGGGCAATGTAATGCAGGTTTTCCGACAGGAGACTCCGTACTGACTCCTAAATTTCATGAAAACGGCTGGAAGTCTGGGTTGGTCTGTCCCCTGTGAGTTCGACTTGCTCAATATCTTCGTCATTGTCTACTGAGTTCCCCAAGCGTCCAGTGTTGTATACAATGACTAAGGACACTTATTTGCAAATGCAAGTTTACTCGAGCCTTGTTGGGAGGAATGCTTGCGGTTTATAGTCAGTTCAACAATGTGGGAAGCTGCAACGCCTAGACGATGATGCAGCCTGATGACTCTGGAGTTGTTTAGCGAAATGGCATGTGGGACCTGAGAACCATAAGCTTTGCGGAGTATATGAGTATAATTCTTGTTGGAACGCACGCTTGATGCAAGAGCTGTCATTTCCAAATTTTTTTATGCCTTTTGGCCAGCCATTATTCTCGAACTCTACATCTAAATGTTAACAGATAAGTGTAAAGATCTGGCGTTCATTTGGCTGAAGATTGTTCCATGCATACTTGTTTGACGCCAGTTTTCACATTAGGCTGAACCTTAGAGCAGCCTGTGACTATGGTAACTCGTAACGAAAAAGACTAGAATTCACTTGCACTGTGCATTTCGATCAACCAAGTCAAAAGATAACAGAATTTATAATCTAAGTTGACACTTCTGCTAAAGCTAGGAGTCAAGAAAACCCATGGAAAAAAGAAGAAAAACGAGGAAAAACATTATCATCAGATTTTTTGTCAGTGGATGCGCCCATAATACCATCCCAGTACAAACTACTACAAGCTGAAGGCTAAAAGCTCTGTTGTACGTACAGCCAGAAACTACTACAACGAACTTTTCTCAACACATTCATTCCATTGCTAACTTGGGGCGACGACGACATCTCTTGCATGGATGCGTACCTACTCTACAAAGAGTCCACGATCGCCCAAAAGCAATTACACCACCACGTTCCAGCAACACCGTGTCACCGTGTATTGCATTGCGGCCCATGTTAGCGCACAAAACTTCTGCCTGCTGAGCCTTCAATTTGTCGACTTGATCACACACTTCGACCTTCAATAGTAAAAGCAACCTTATGAGCACCGCATGGAAGTCTGATATGGGCTACATAGGGGCCGAGAGCTGGTTATTACCTGAACTTCACTAAGAGTTAGTCTCGCTAATTACAAAGGCTTGAATGAGACTTTGAGCTGCGTTAGTTTGATCCGGCAGTCCTGAGATGATTACGATGGTCTCGGCCGCACCTGGTTTTGGGTCTTTGATAGTAATTTTTGCGTCTGAGATCTACAAAAGGAAAACTATATGGAGTGATAAACAGATGATATATGCCTTGAAAAATAAAACTATGAAGCCAGAAGGTAGCACGAAGCAAGGTTTAAAGTACGTTTGCCTTCTATTGGAACATGGAGCGGCAGAGGAGCGAGAACCAACACAAACAAGAAAAATCCATATGGATTTGACAAGGAGACGTAGGAGGTAGAGAACCTTCTTGAAAAGCAAATATCAACCTGCACAAAGCAACATACGTAAAAACAAAAAATGTACCTGACGAATTTGTTTCAAGCACCCACCGCCCTCCCCATAGATAGCGGGAATAACAGCACTAGGAACTATAACTTCGACAGTTGTGTTTGTGATAATGGCCTCTTGGCTTCCCCTGCACAAATAAAAGATTGCCCACGCCAAAATCATCACATAAGCAATTCAAGCACATCAAGTTCTCAAAAAGACATGATAAACTGTACACAAGCTACTAAAGGTCACCGAAAACTCCATACCCTGGAAACCCTGCATTTCTTCTCAGCGGTCCTCCAGGAAAATCTGGGGGGCCGAAACGGGCACCTTCTACCATACCCTGTAGTAATTGCAAGGAACAATCATATCTACGAATCAGATAGATCTAAGAAGTAAAAACCATAGCTTTGTATTCAGGCTTTTTAAGAGTTTCAAAGCTCGAAACGACACAGATGCAGTTTTGCTTACGCTCAATCTCACATGTACCACAAGTGACTGACGGTAAACTTAGTAGAGATACCTGTGGACCCCAAGGTCTTTCAGAACCTCGTGGAAAGCCCGGCCCATGAATATCATGCATAAACGAAGGACGCATATCATTAGGATAGAAACCTCCTCGTGGAGACGGGCCACCGACAGGATCAAACTGATGGAATGGTGGGCCTAAATCCTGAAACATACGTGGAGGAGAGAATTCTGGCCTTCCTCCGAATGGAGTTAGCTGAGCATCTGGGATGAAAGGATCCCTGGGAATGTTCATAGATGGAAATACATCACGGAAGAAATGGTGTCGTAATCTTGCAGTGATCTGAAGAACAGCATCCTGAACAGCCTGGAATTCCCCATTAACCTGGAAACACAACAAAGAAGTTGAGAGATAACATGACTATCACAGCTGAGATCCCATGCAAAATACAATGATGAAGAGCTAGAAAGTTTTCACTTCTAAAACCAAAGCTTTATCAAAATTAGTGACTGCAAGAACATGCATCTTGAACAACAACAAAAAAGTACTCCCTCCATAGTGATGTTGTAAAAAGTAACAGTATTAAAATGCACCACTAATAGTATAGTTAATGCGTAATGTTGTAATTATTATGGAACGGAAGTAGTAACAAATTAAGGACTCCAATTTGCATAAAATCAATAATCGATAGTGAGATTTACCTGAATCACTTCTTCATTGTCAGATAAAATCTTTGGAATCTGATCCTTTCCCAGAACACGGACGAAAGCACCAGTAGCCTTCCTCATTTCTCCAATAATGGCACCGCCTTTCCCAATGAGACAACCAATTTGATTGGAGGAGACAATAAACCTCGCCAAGGAGCCTCTCTCATGCATATCAGGTAATGCCCTTGCTATCCGGGCTTGAACAAGGAGAACCGCTTCCTGTAAAGGGGAGATCCTCTCATCTGGGTGCTGCATCATTTAAGTCATAGTCAGCGCTGCTGTTTTTAAACTTTTATAAGATTGATAAGTCGCATGGAGTGGAAAATGAAGCTTTCAGTAGTACGCAACAGAAAGAAAGCTAGGGAAACCATACCACTGGACCAGAAACGATTACAATACGATCTTCTACATCGGCAAGACCATCAAGAACTTTGATCTCACATCCTGTATCATGCTGCAGACTTCTAATAACTGCTCCTACCTTTCCGATAATTCCCCCTACCCTCTCATCAGAACACAACAAGCGGTAGGAAAAGAGATGAGGAGAAAGATTCATGCGATTGGGAAAGTTATCTCGGAACTTATGAAACTGGGGAAGGCGTGAATTATGATCAGCTCCATTACGAGAACCAGCACCAAAAGGAGGGAACACATTCCATGTCAGAAAAGAAGCAGAAGAACTTCCAGGATCAGGCTCATGAGTTGCATTCTCCATTATTTGTACTGAAACAGACTTAACTGCTTTCTTTACTGCATCTGGTGTGCCTGTAATCTGTAACATAACATGCACGATTAAATGTCATATATGTACAGAAGTTCTACTAAGACATGCAATGAAAAGTATATACGAATAAGCGCCTACCGGAATATAATGGATATGCAACACTAACAACCTAATAAAAATAACTTTTTCCTCCCAAGTGACTGTATTCTTCAGGAAAAACGAACGTGCTTGAAACTGCATAAACAAGATATCTTTACTTCTAACACCAGTACATCATGTGTGGTCAAGAATGAGGAAGACCGGCATTCTAAACCTGTTACTCAAGCATTGTGCAAGGTAACTAACTGAGTTGGACGAGGTCCTCTAGGATGCATACATCCAGTGGAACCACTTCTACCAAAATCCCGAACCGATGATAGTATGTCCACCGTATTATTTTTATCTCAACATTTTTTCCTCAAGCGAAAACCCCCTTGGCTTTGCATGGACGATGCACTGACCTAACACAAACCAAATAGCATTCAAATACCACAAACACAACAATAACTGGGAGTTACAGGATTCGAACTCGTAATCTCATTGTTGACATCTGCTCGGATATCATGTCGTGAAATCAGTTCTATCAAAAGTTCGAACCGATGATAATATGTCACTATTATTTTTTTTCTTTTTAAAGGAAATCCCGAAGGATTTTCCTTAATCAACCGAATAGTCCGCAAACACGGAGGACTCTTTAAGCCAGTCTTCACTGACCGACTCATCACCACAAAGTAGCTTGACACTCAGCGAGTTTTAATCACCTGACCTCTCCCCACATTGGAGAAGTTAGACTGAGTCGCTTATCATGTGGGATGGCTGAGTCACTATATTATTTGTATCTCAACATTTATAATAATGATGCCAAGGCGACAAATTTCTTCCACAAAGGTGTAATTTAAAAGGCACATACAATGAGTAGAAATTATCTTTTATGATTTAACTCAAAAGTTATAATTTGACGACTTTTTATAAAGCTTTGACATATATCCTAGTCATCGGGATACTAGGAAAACATCATCTCACTATTTCACAAAGCTGTAGTCCCTTACAGCACACCTCTACATTTTGCTCCACAACCTCAACTATGCCATCCATTTATCCAAAACTTTCATCAATGAACCTCCCTGAGATTCTTCAGAGCATTATAGAGGCCATCAAGATCCAAGATATAGACAGTTTGATTACATAGTCCAGAACATACATCTCATTTACACGAGGGTTGCACTAATCGATTCATTGTGTGAAAACAAACATTAAAAAGAAATAATACAGATCTCCTATGCATGCATTAATCAGCACATGCCTAACGAACCTGAGACCGACCAATGAACCCAAAATGATATGATCAGAAAGCCAATATAAGAGCAGTTGAGTTGAAAGCAATTGAATCCATAACCCGATGTAAGGTATATCAAACAATATAGAAGAAGTGATGAAACTCCCCTGGCAACAAATGAAATACAGTCAGAGGAACAAACTGCAGCATCACCTGAACTAGATCATCGGAAGATGAGGCGCATGTAGGAAGGTCATCCCTTGGAAGAACTCGTATATGTGCGCCACTATTGGCTGCCATTTGCTTAACCGTGCAACCACCCTTTCCCAAAAGATAACCCACTTGACTGGATAGCACAAGTAGCCTGAATGTGACGGAAGAAGGTTCGTCACTTTCATTCTTCTCCCCGTTTTCATTTTCTTCTCTCACAATCATCTTTTCAAGCACCATCAGCAACGCCTTCTGCACAGCTGAGCCTTCCTTCTCAGGCTCCATGGCAGCAGATTCCTGCTCTTCAACATTCTCATCACCAGGAACCTCTGTGGCAGCACATTCCTGCTCATCACCAGGAACCTCTTCAACATTCTCATCACCAGGAACCTTTGCGACATCTTGCTCTACAGTAGCATTGGTGACTTCTTCGTCAGCTTTATTTTGCTCCTCGCTAGCATCAGCCGCCTCTTTATCTGATGTCTCTTTGTCAGCTGCCTCTTTATCAGCAGCCCCTTTGTCATCTGCCTTTTTTTCAACAGCCCCTTTGTCAGACACTTCTTTATCAGCTGCCATGATGAAAACCACTCTCTCATCAGAACCAGGGACAGCATCATTGACCCTGATTTTGGCACCAGTTTCCTGGCGTATCTGCGATATGACAGAGCCACCTTTCCCAATCAACCCGCCTATTTTAGACACGGGGAAAAGCACGCGGAAAACAGCAGCACCAGAAGAAGTCGCCTTAATCTGCTTGAAAGAATCACCACCAGGACCCTTTCGGAATCGTTTCCCATTCGACTCCTTCCCGCCCCAATTAAAGGGCCTTTTAGCCGGTGTAATTGAAGACATTTTAAGGGATTATAATGCCAAGCCTCCTTAGTCACCTGTACATTATTAAGTTTATCCGTCAACATGCTGCATTTTCAACTTAAAGGTCGCCTTTTAAACTACAAGGAGGCAATGGTACAAGTGAAAACAAACTCCAACATCAGTCGACATGCCTAATAGAAGCTAACAAACCACAGCAAACCCCAATTTTTTTCATCTTCTTTCAACACACAACAGACGGAAAATAAACAACCAATTCCAGACAATACATCTTATAACGTTAACATTCCAGATAAATACCAACGACAGTCGCTTTTCAATTGATTGACGGTGGAGAGAGTTTCCGAGTAGGACTCATGCTTCCTGTCGATTTTAACAACAAAAATAGGATCGTATCTTTTTCTCATCGACGGCTCACTCGTCAGACCTAAACAAAATAGATGGGTCTCAGCGACCAAATTGGAATGTTTCGAGCGCAAGAACACTGAAACCCTAACTGGAAGAAGAGAAGAGAGAAAGGGAAACAGAGACGAGACCGAATCATGAAGTCAGGTTAGTGGTGATACCTTGACGGCGGCGGCGGGCCTGGCAACGAGGGGAATTAGAAACCCGCACCCAGGGAGTAGAGGATGGTGCGGTGCCGGCTGCGCTGGGTTTATTGAGCAGAGCAGAACTTGACTGTGGGATAATTATGCTCAAAATGTTATCGATAACAATGCTTAGATGAAATTTTTATGGGAAATTCACAGTACATCCCCAGAATATGCCCCTATAAGGTTGTTTTAATTTTTTACATTTATTAAAACTAATTTTTTTATTAATTATAATTATTTTATTTTTGTTAATCAAAATTTTAAAAAATATAAGGATATACATTATCGAAGATGCACTCTATACATCCCCTCTTTTGACAATTTGGGATTATTAATTGATGTCCAATGTTCCCTAGATCATTAATCTTGATCTGAAAGAAATTTTATTAATATTCTTGTTTTATTAGTATTGTGTTTCGTATATTACAACATGTATTTTTCTCGTTTGATTATTTTTGTAACGTTTTGACTTTACATGCGTATTGATGTAAAGTTTGACACGTGTGTAACGATTATCAAATATAATTTTTTATAAATTTATTATGAAATATCAATAATCATATAAGTTACGTATTTTAACATAATACTTATTGCTGGACTATCAGACGTGATTTGACATAAAAATAAGATTTATATTCATATGTATAAAATAATATAAAATATATATATATGTTGTAAATTTTATGATACGAATGTAGTACATATTATGATTAACCTTTAATCACATTTCCGGATTTCAAATAAATTATGATGACATATATTTTTAAGGAATAATTTAATACGATCAAATCATATTTTTTTATAAAACTGTTGTGAGATATTAATGATAGATTAAGTTATAAATTTTAATTCTAACTCAGTTTTTGATTTTTCTGACATCATTAAGAATAAAAACTGAACATAAAAACAGAATAAGTCAAAATGTGTGTCATCCTAATCTATTTAGGATGAGGTAAATATATTTTTACTGTTTCAGTTACAGTGTTATAAACTATACGGATATGCAACTTTTATTGCCTATGTTTCTTGCTAAATAGGACTTCCGCATGATAAACCAGACAATAACACACACACACACACAAATAAAAATCCCGCCAATCCATACACGATCGCATGTAGATGTAGGCACAATCCGCATGTAGAAACCGACAATTTCATTATGGTATCATGCGTTAACTTTCCAATGACCTAATGCTTCTCATTCACTACTCGCGTGTACCACTTGTGCAACAAGAATAATCAAATTCGCAACGCAATTACGTAAATCCTATCTCCCTACTAATGTCCAGAAGTACTAACACGAGCTGAAGGCAGACTTTCCTAACCCCACACAAAAAAAGAAAGCTCAAGGAAATGAACAAATTAACCATGCCTCGATAATTTATCAAAACATCAAATGATGTATTTTATCATTAAATAATGAAATAAAGTATTTAAATAATGTGTCTGATTATATAAAAAATATTGAACCTTATAAATTATTTGAGATAAAGTGTTATTTATCGGGAGAAGTAATCTTTCAATAACCATAAGAAATCGAAATTCGATTCGATTATTTCTTTCTTTGGCCCGAAGAAAACCGAATCAGCGCCACATAAAATTCCATTCCCCGCAAACTCTATTGTCTTTATCCCCAAGTCAAATCACCATCACCACCCGTGCCACCCACGCACCACCAGCACTTCAAACCCCCTTCAACGTCTCAAATTAATCCCCTTTGACTGCCTCCAAATTCCAACCCCTACCCCTACCCCTCCCCCCTCCTCTCAGACCTACTACCTCAAGGGCAAAAACGTAACTTCTTGCCTCACGCCGACTCATCGCCTTTCCCCCTATAAATACCCTATAATCAATCATCTTCCCTTCAATCGCCCGCATTTGACGAAATCGGAAATCAATTTTGCGCTCCCTTCATCGAATCACGGCGCCGGCGACCATGGAATCTCGGCCCATTCGTGCGAATTCAGGTTTTGAACCGATGAATCGTTACACGGATCTCGTCGATTTCGACTCGGCGACGTTTCGTCGTGGTCAAAATCGAGTCACCGTCAATTTTCCGATCAAGATGCGGCGAGGAAACGAGAAGAATCGGAATCGGAAGATCAAGAGGCGGATTGAGAGGATTGATGACCGGAAAGGAGCGGATCGGTCAACGGCGAAGAGATCGGCGCTGGTGAACTTGGAGAATTTCAAGCGGAGTGCGGCTCCGAAACGCGTGTTGTATCGGGAGGATCGGAGCTGGAAGGAGTTATCCGAGGAGATGGTGGTGGAGCTGGCGAAGTCGGCTTTCGAGGCGCGGAGGAGTCCGGTGGTGGAGATCTCCGTTGACGGTAACGAGTACTTGGTTGATTTTTACAGGATGTTGATGATTGATTTGTCTGATGGTGCTGAGAGGTCTGTTGCTTGGATCGATGTCGACGGGAAGTGTTTTTTCCCGAAATTGTTTGTCCATGATGACAATGACGATGACGATGTTGTAGATGATGATGAACATAGTTTTGACACTAATTCTAGGGTTAGAGCTTGTAAATGTTCGAATATAGGGAAAATTGATATAGAGATAAAGTTAACAGGGAGTGAAAGTTTGATTAGTGGGAAACGAAAGAGAGAGGTTGAGCTTGGGTTTGAGCAAGATAGCGAAGGGGATTTGGATGATACTGCTATATCATCTAATAGTGGATGTGGAGACATGAAACGCCAACACTCGTTTGTGGATGATGTCAAGGTGGAGAAGCCTAGTTGGCCGAATGCTAGGTTGATCCGCAAGGATCAGAAAGCTTATTCAGCCGTGCGAGACCTGTTCATGGAGGGGATGAAAAGTGTCAATGCTGGTGTGGAGATTACTTCGATTCACGAGTTCTCGTGTGCTGGACCTATGGAGAGAGCTAGGTGGGAGCTGTTTCATAAGAACATGGAGAACATGAAGAATGCTCGTGGCGTGTCAAATACCATATTTGCTTGGCACAGTGCCTCGAAGAAGGATATTGTGTCCATACTCGGGCATGGTTTTGGATCGCCAAGTAAAGTTTCTGGATCGCAAGCACATGGAATTGGTGTTTACTTATATCCTGCTCGCAGTCCCCAAATGAGGTTTACATCTTCTTGTGCTATATTTGAAGTGGATGGTTGATTGTCTGCATTTAGGTGTTTCTAATGATTTTTACGGTTTCATGTTTCAGTCACGTTTTTGCAGAGGAAGATGAAAATGGAGAATGCCATGTTCTACTATGCAGAGTAGTACTTGGCAATGTTGAAAAAGTTGGGACAGGGTCTCAACAAAATCATCCTTCCAGCTCGAGGTTTGATAGCGGTGTGGATGATGTTGGAAATCCAAAGTGTTACGTGGTATGGAGTGCAAAAATGAATGGCCATATCCTCCCTGAGTGTCTTGTGAGCTACAAGTGTTCTGATCGCCTCCAAGGTAGGTCTATAATTAATCCTTTTGAAGCAATAGTGTTATTAAGTGACTGAACACTGCTTATTGCATAGTTGCCTGCTCAAGCTTGCAGTTAAGGGACCGAATGAAATATTTGACTGTATAGGTCAATAAGCGTTTTGGTAGTGCTTCCGCTTTGGCAGGAGCTTTAATCTTTCTCCAAAAGAGCGATATAAATCCTTGGTTGATAGTGCTAGTACAGCGTTAAGGTGAACATGATCTTTGTTAATACAACCTGATGGTTTTCTCTCCTGGTATTTATTATCAGGTCGTGAAAATCGTGCAGACTTCACAAAATGGGTCCCTAATGCATCAAGTTCAGTGGTTGTGAAATTGTTTTCCAAGTTGGGGAGCGTGCTTCCTCGCGCTAAGCTCGAAGAAGTGAAGTCGCTTTGCAGAACATACAAGGTAGATGAAGATGACTTCGGGTCAAGAATAGGCCTACCATATGCATGTCAGAATTAGAGAAACCATGCTCGGAGACCATAAGGAACTCCCTCGATATTATCTGGTAACTAACTTCGCCTGTGATTTCTTACAGGTTGGGAAAATGGAAAAACTTTCATTTATCAAAAATTTGAGGGCCATTGCTGGAGATGAGATGCTGCGCTATGCGATCTGCGAGGTTCGCGACATGAAATGAGTATTTCTCAAAGTTTTTCCTCATTCCTAGAACATCTGGGGAATTATGATTTCTCAAATTTTAGCACAGTTTGGAAGTTGAGTAGTCATTCCAAGGTTTATCTGTACTGTTTTCCATAAAATGTCTTTCATTTTATACTGAACTTAGTTGGATAGTGTAGGTTTTCGCTTCCCCCCCCCCCCCCCCCTTCTATTGTGAACTGTGGTGCATTGTGTCTTAGACGTTGTTATCTAAGTTACTATTCTATACACAGATTCATTGTATACAACAGTGTTCTACTACGACTGTTCAGTGTTTTGCTTCAATGCGTGACTAATACGCCAGTTAAGCTTTTACTCTATTAGTTTGCATCAAGATTTGTGAAAGAGCCCTTGAAGTGTCGAGGCCTTTTCCTAGTGCTTAACCAGAGGTTAGGTGTTAAGATGTCACAAAGTGGTGGATCTGCCAGAGCCAAAGCGAAGTGTATGTCGTATGGTATTGCACAGCATCATATTGATTAAGCTCAATGGATCACATTAGGTGCTTTGGACAACATTGTGTGAAGTTGGCTACCTGTGATGACACGATGTTTTTTAATATGTGGAAAAATTCTGAGGATAGCGCGGTGTGAGCATAATTCCACATGTGATGAAAGGTAATCGAGAACAACTGATTAATATCAGTGACCTGTGTATATCTTCTTGGTTTTCCCTAGTTAACCTTGTTATTTTAATGCCAGTAATACGATTTTCTGAAACCTGATTATGTTATCAGGTAGTGTGTTATTTTAACTTCGGATGCGTCGTTAGAATTTCATCTTAGTTCGTGTTGTGTATACTGTGTTTGGATCAAACACTCAGGGTCCTGCACTGCTGCTTCTAAAATGCACTGCTGCCTTTTTATGCTCATAATCTATTTGGATTTTCTTCTATCATCATTATCTGATTGTTTTGGACATGAAATATCCAAATGCTATTGCACTCTTCTTTAAGAGATTGATCTTGCCTGTGATCTAGAAGTAACCGTTTCTATCTGAAGTTGATAGGGGGATGATTTGTATTTAAAATTCATCGATAAACCCTATATGATATGCCCCTCGGTGTATGGCAGCACCGTGCTTACCACTGTTGTGAATATAATGTGAAAACCATGGATTCCTTTTCATTTTAGCTGCAATCTTACAGGTTCTTGAAACTGCAGTGTCAAAAATGCTGCAAGTCTTTGATTTATGATGCTATGACAATACCCAGGAGATGTTCTCGTAATGAGATTGAGTGTATCTAGAACGGTGAGTGTGGATAATTTTCATTTGTAAACATCTGCTATTTTATTCGTTAGTTAATCTCTAGTAGATGAGATGGCTGACAGCACTGCTAGCGTTGGTCTTGCTTCGGAAAGTTTCTGAATGTTTCAACCATGGCAAGGCTAATGATGATTGTTTCATGCAGCAAGGTTGTTTGGACCTGGGGTAATGGTTTGCATTTTAGCGCAGCAAGCTGACTGTTGGTACTACCTTTGCTTGAGCTGTCAGCTTTTGCCACGGCCGATAACTCATGGGTAATTGCATGACTTCCAATTTCTGTGTATTTTGATAAGGAGGTTGATATCCTTGTCTATATATTTGCTTGGTTTTCTACCTTCCTCTGTTTATTTTGGTATTTAGGGAGGAGGCCATAAAGCAATCAGTTTGAAGTTCAATGGCACTTGCCATTTCATGGCTGCATATTCAGTGCTATCTCCAATCATGGCTGCATATTCAGTGCTATCTCCAATCCTGTTCCTACCTTCTGTTTGAGCCTTTGTGTTGTCTCATTGGTATTTGAACTCTTTGAAGCTTGTGCTTCTCGTTGCATTTGCAGCCTAACCTTAAGCGGTTATGTCTTTAGCGGTTATGTCATGGTATATTTTGGGGAATGTTTCCATTGATGTATTGTGGCTGTAAAAATCCCATGGTATGTGTCCGAAGTTCAACTCTAATGTGTTAACAACAAGCACATGAATCTTGAAATGTGTGTGATAAGCCATATACTTCCTGCACTTCTGTAGCCCTTTCAGGTTACCATGCTGTGTTGCTCGTCAACCATTCGGCAATTGGCATCCTGTGCCGTCTCATTAGCGTTTCAATTGATTGAAGAGAAATCCATACTCGAGGTTCAGGTATGCGTCATGAAAAAGCAAGAAGCTGCTATTTTCCATTCTTTGTGTCTGCATGCTTTCGTGGATTTTAAGTCGCAAATATAGTTAGCCCTTTGGAGTTTCTGTTTTGTCAGAGACGTGTGACAGGATTTCCAGTAGATCAAGGTCCTTTATGCATATGATGAGATCCAGCGAATCTGACTTCATGGTGAATGGCAAGTTGTATTGATCTGATTTGTGCTTTTATCTTCTAGGGTAAGTTCGCTTCTGCTTGTTCTTCATGGTAATTTACTTCTTCAAAATTAAAGTCTACTGCTATTCAGCGATTTCTTGTTTTTCTCCGAGCTAAATGATTATAACCCTTTTCCAGTTTGTATAATTCCCATCTCCTCGGCGCAGTTATATGACAGTGGTAATGGTTTTAGCTAACAAGGCATAGTGTGGTGATTATGGTCTATGAGCAAGAAGATGAGTATAGGACCGCTTTCATGTTTCACGTGATTACGTTCGGGGCTAATACACGAGTCAAGTGTTAAGTGTTGGAAGATCTCTGGGAGACATTTGTTCTGGATTGAAGTGTTTCCTTTTTCGTACTGTTTTTTTTATTGGTTGTTTCAGAAGTATGAGCGTTGTGTGGAATGTGGATATCACACTTATTTTGTGGTCTCATTCGCTATCAATGTCATGTGCCGTGGCACAAAATTCACTTCGCCCTCACACACATATGATTCGTATGAGGAGCGGCCCGGTCATGATGATCGGCGAAGGACCACAGCGGAACTCCTTTGTCGTGTGCGATCATGAAAGCACTGCATATCTTTGCCTGCTCTTCGCAAGTTATGGCCACACGATCAATTCATGTAAAGTTGTGGTTCTGACCTGCCTCGGCCACACTATTTTTCTCTTCGTTGGAATTTTACTCCCTTATCATTTGTTGAATATATTTTGTGAAGAATTCGAAGATCTCTTTAACACACACTTTTTTTTTTGAAAACCCTCCTGAATTCCCTTTGATTTGTGAATGCAATCTTCAATTTCATCTATTACAGGAAAAAAGTGTCAAAGCTGAGTGTGAAAGGGTGCAATTAGCCCTCGTTTGTATCTTTCTTATGTGTTTACTGGTGACTGGTGACTGGTGACGAGGACGATGGTGGTGATTTAAATTAATTGAACGGGTGAAGTACTGTGCCTTGTGCTGATATTCTGCATAGAATACACGAGTAATGAAGATGAGAGCGATGTATGAACAGTATCAGATCCCCAGATATCCGACACCCGGTGATGTATACAGTGATACGAATTGTCCATTTCATGTAGATGAAGAAAAAGGCACGCGTTTTATTGCGTTTATTAAAATACTACTACTAGCAAACTGTGTAAGTTGCTGCTTCTTTATTGCCAGCATCGTGCACAGTGAAGCTCTTGCGCTTGACCTTTCGTCAAGTTCACGAGCACAGTCTACAGTGATTTCCGAATTTGGTCTCTTGTCATTTGTCTCAACTGATACGAACAGCTCAACGGTTTGGTGCTGTTGATGATGGCAAAAGCTTCTCCTTTGCAAATTGTTTGATTGTTGGGATGTTCTACTTTATTTTAGTAGAATATTGTACAAGCTGCAATGCAAAATATGGTACAGGTTTCATCGACGGGTAAGTTGATAAAACTTTATCACTAGAAGTTGAAGAGACTACGTTACAAACACTTTGGTCAGGCAAATGTGTTCATTTTCATTTCGGAAGTTTGCTTACTGCATTTTTTTCCCCCATTAATTGTTCCTATTGTTTTCCTGTTTAGCTTGTTGTTTTTGCTATTGCGAGAATCTGAGTGGTGTGTTTCTTACCTCTCTGGACACACATGGTTAGAGATAATTGCGAAGATGGTGATGTTGAACAGGAGTCGAATGCTTTGCACGTTTGCATCATCCCAATTAAGTGGAAGAAAATGGCCTCACAATCATGTGGCTCAACCACCCTCTATTATACCCCCAAAGTTAACATCTTATTAGCCCACTATGACATTTTCTGATTATTGTGCATTCATCATGTGTTTATATCTATATGCTAGTCAGATTAATTAATCTTTAACACCATGGACGGAGAGCTCTAGCCGTACCCCCGACAAAATATCTTGGCGTCATTACCCACGCGTAATCATGTTTGGATCGCGATTGGTATCGGTACGGAGAGGATAAACTGATAAGCTCTAACAGATTCTTCAGACCCCATCTGGCCGTGAAGCAATACATTTATTTATACATATTGTGTATCTATCCACCCTGTCAAGCTTATTCTCGACTTTAAAGCACGCAGTTGTAAGTGTTCCTCATACTAGCTTATAAGAAGAAGCAGGTACGATCAGTTGTAAAAATGGCATTTGTAACTTCATAATGATAATATGATATACTTGTGTCTTATAAAACAAGTTCATTTTAAAAAAAAAAAGGCAAAAAAAAAAAAAAAACCAAACTCGTTCCTCTTTTAAAATAAAGAAAAGAAAACAGACTCCTTCGTGGATTGAGCACAAGCATTTCCTTTAACTCGGACAAAACATTGTTACGCTCAAAGTTAATGATCGTGTTCGGACCACTTATTCTATCACTATAAAATCGCCTCTTCATTTCATTTTCTTCACAGGCCTAAAACTCACTTCCCCTTTCTCTCTTCATTCATATTTCCATCAACGCTCTGATTTCATCCGATTCCTCTTCCCAAATCTCACCCCGATTATCAATCTCCTATCGAACCCTAATTGGAATCGAAGAACGAGCCATAATAAATTCGTGAGAATGATGATGAGTGAGGGAAGAATCTCGAGATCGACGGCTAATGATGGGGAGGAGAAGGGTGATGAGGAGATGGTAATGATGGTTGAGAAGGAAGAGAAGGAGATGAGATTAGTTTCGTCGGAGAAATCGTATGGTGGAGGAATAATAATGAGAGGGTTTCCTGTTCCTCGGATGAGGGGGGCGGTGGTCGGTTACGCGCTCACCTCTAAGAAGACCAAGAGCTTTCTCCAGCCCAAGTTCCAATGCCTCGCCAGGTAGGAGAACTACTCTCTCCCTCCGTCCCCCGTGAAAATTAATTGCATCTGTTCCTCCGTCTAAGAAAAATAACATATCTGTATTTCATATTATTTTATATTTATAAATATAAATTTTATTTTTATATCAAATTACGTTATATTACGTTGAAATATGTAGTTTACAATCGTTGCTATTTCATAACAAAATTACAAAAATTTATATTTGATCATTGTGATACATATATATATTACGTTGAAATACGTAGTTTACATGATCATATAATCATTGATATTTCATGACAAAATTACAAAAATTCATATTTGATCATTATTGTACGCGTATCAAGCTTTGGATCGACAACTATATCCGGTCAAAAGATTATATGTGGGACGGAAGAAGTAAAAATTATTTAATCAAGGTTATATTGCACAACAACAATTATCATTAATATTTCAGGTCAGATATAAGAATTGTATGGTATGTGCGTAGTCTCTAGGGCTTTAGTGCAATGGTTCCAGACAAGGGATTCCTTCGTCAAATTTGTTGTCAAGGTTAAACAAAAAAAGTGAAACCAAGCTAAGCGAATATAAAGCTTGCCTCAGCGGTGGACAAAATTGTCTTGACAATAGGATTTGATAGTAGCCTTCGACTGTCCTTGAATCCACGTGCTTGTGGTTAACAAAACACGATCTTTCCTTGTCTTCATTTTTTTGATTGGTTTGATCATCTTGATTTTTGTGGTGCTCATCGCTTGACATGTCTGTTAATTGCAGATTGAAAGGTATATTATTTGTTGCTATTGATCCTAACAGATCACTTTCTGAACAAGGCCCCTTTGACATTGTTTTGCATAAGGTAAGCTGAGGATTTTAGTTGTCCTTCTGCACCCATCAAGTCATCATTAGAAACTTTTCATATACGTCAGTCATGTGCATGTTCATCTTGTTTTGTGCAACCTTAATAACTTTGTCTATGTTTCCCCTTTATGTTGTTTCAGTTATCAGGAAAAGCGTGGCGCGAGATTCTTGAGGTTGGTCTTGACGTTTCCCTTCTTTCTGTTGCCGTTGTGAATCTTGTAGGATGTTATCAACTTATCATGTATGAATATCATGGTTCTGTCTTCTGATTCTTTTACTTGCTTGTACATGTGTAGGATTATAGGCAAACCCATCCTGATGTTACAGTCCTTGATCCCCCGGATGCTATCCAACATGTACGCAACCGCCAATCGATGCTGCAGGAAGTGGCTGACCTGAACCTCTCCAACTCTTATGGTGAGTTTTCTTTTCTTGTAAAGGGTAAATCATGAATCTGGTTTCTATGCGTACCTGTTAAAATTCAGCAGAATTGAAGATGTTGGTATAATTAGTTTAACCCAATCAGTGCAATAGTTTTCCAATTATCTAATGGGCACAATAGCTTGTAGTGCTTGGAAAGAGCCAGTTTGGTTTGCCAATCAAGAAGCTGAAGAGGTTGTATATGCTAACCAGGTAAACCTAAAATGATTTTCTTAACAGGAAAAGTTGGTGTGCCAAGGCAATTGGTTATCCAGTCGGATGCGTCGTCTATCCCTGACGCTGTCGTCAAAGCTGGCTTGGCGTTTCCTCTAGGTATGCTGCTTCAGTAAATCTGAATGGGCATAATTCGTGTTACAAAAAAACTGAGCCTCTGATCATATGATTCTGTCACGTACCAGAGCAACCGATCTTCGATTTTGGCTGAACTTAAACAAGCCATGAGATCTTAATTTGTTTATTGTGAAATTTTTACAAAACACAAAATCAGTCATACAACTCATATGTACTTGCTGGATATGAAGTTTGGAGTAAATTTGATGATCTTGTTGTCAAGGTAGCTTACCATGATCCCTTGTACTGTTTCAGTTGCAAAGCCACTGTATGCCGATGGAAGTCCGAAGTCACACGAGTTATCCCTAGCATATGACCAGCATTCCCTCAAGAAGCTCGAACCACCTCTTGTTTTGCAAGAGTTTGTGAATCATGGTAATGATCTCTTGGGCCACATAATACTACCGCTATAAATATGACTTTTTTGAATCGTCTCTCGACTCCAAAGTAAACTTCATGACTCCCGGATTACAGGAGGTGTTCTATTCAAAGTATTTATTGTTGGAGAAGCTATCAAGGTGGTTAAGAGATTTTCGCTGCCTGATATTTGCAAGCCGGAGGTACCTGGAAACGGTGGTGTATTCCATTTCCCAAGGGTATCTTGTGTGGCAGCTTCTGCAGATGATGCAGATCTGGACCCTAGTGTTGCCCGTAAACTTCCAAATCTCTTTTAACCCCAACATGCTGATACATCAGGAGTTTGAATAAATACATCTTATTTTCTCAATTCTATTATTAGACATTTTTCTCATGACGTGTTTCCGTGTACCAAATATTGACACTAACTGGCCATTGCTTAGAGCAAGTCCAATGGTTTAAGGTATTTTTGCATATCAATAGTTATAATTTGAATATGAATAGCAATCTCTAGCATTGTTAAATTTTTTTCATTTTTTATCAAGAATATCAAATAAATTATCATTTTCCTTCACTTTTTAATTTGATTTTGACATCAAATTGATGATGTGGGAAAAATGCCTATAAGCATTTTCATTGATATATTTAGCATGCAATATAACTAAAGCTAAAATATAGAAAATAAAACTCATCCCACTAGAGTGTAATTTTGTGAGGAAAATACTATATTATGGCTTTAACTATCTAAATAGCAGGTTCCATTGGACTTGCTCTTATATTTTGAGCATGAAGATCATTAGATATCCTTTGTTTAGTAATTCTGTATTTTGACGGGATGAAGTCACCATAGTGACACACGATTTCTCCGATCTTTATTTTGTCCTTTCATTCTCGCAGAGCTGCCTCCTCGGCCATTACTGGAAAAACTAGCCAGAGAACTTCGTCGCCAATTGGTAGATCCCCTCTGCTTCACATTACTATTTCAGTTAGCACTTACCTTGTGGTGATCATATGCTGATTGTCTTAATCGTTCCTTGCTTCAGGGATTACGGTTGTTCAATCTGGACATCATCCGAGAACATGGGAAATTTAACAACTTTTATGTGATCGACATTAACTACTTCCCTGGTAAGAAGAAATAACATCCCATCTAGCTTACTCCTGTTGATTCAATCCTTTCATCTGGAGTTGGCATCTGATGGTTATCGGATCTATTGCAGGGTATGGGAAAATGCCGGAGTATGAGTATATATTTACCGATTTCTTATTGAGCTTGGTCGCGGACAAGTACTAGAAGCGCTCAACAGTTATCCTATGAACCTTTCTCAACAAAAAATAAGAAGAAATAGAATCCTACGTGCGCATATGGAGTCTGGACAGTGCTTCTACTCACACATCTATATGATGCTCAAGGTGCGAAGAACATTGCTTTGCTGCACAGACGATAGACCTCCCACACAAGCAATACTGTGGAGGAAGGCTCGGGGCATATATGACCGCCGACACTGTGTAAGACAACATGACTAAAGTTCAACACGTATCTGCGTCTCTGCCTGTGAATATGTTCTACGGTATGGTTCTAGTTATCGTTGGCTTGGTTTCTTAGACGCTACTAACGGAGGACATTTTTCGCTACCAACTCAAGCCTAACCTATGGTGTTTTGCAGTGGTACAAATGTTAAGCTGGCACCATAATGTGGCAAGGACCATTAGGGTGAATAGCAACCATAATGTTTAGCTTGGTTGCCAAAACAACTTCCATGCGTAACATGAATTTTGTTCTGGTAATGTACATGGTTATCATGCAACAGCCACTTTCATTGTGCTCTCCTTGGTCCAAATATTTGGCCGTTGATGTTATGTGTTTGTTGTTGTTCAAGCCATGGTTATTGGCAAAAAGCGCCTTCTTGATTGGATATGAGATTCTGGTTGTTTTATAGCAGAAGTTACGGGATGGGAGTATTAACTAGAGGTCAAAGTAATTTGAATTAACTTTAATCGTGGGTCTTCTATACTTGTCCAAAATGTTTAATCCTCCCCGGACATCTAAAGCAATAACAAATATACATACCCACATAATTAGCTTCCATCCCGTGTTGGGTGCGAGAAAGAATAGTTATTTGTAGTCTTATCCTAATTGCATAATTATAATAAGAAGATTGTTTTCTGATGTTATAAGAAGGCGATGAATTCTTGACCTCATAGGTGTCAAATCCCCGAACCACAGGATTCAAAGAAGTAGTTACAATACATTCATTAATTCATTTATCAAATATTATACTCCATTTGTCCTATATTTATGGAAACGTTTTGACCTGACACGAGAAATTATACAGGTGTGAAATTTATATGGATTTTGATACAGGTGTATGGAATTTATACACAAGAATTTATGTTTTGTGCTAGTGGGATTTACTGTAACACTTTTGAGAGAAAATAACGAGCGTATTTTAATAGATGAGATTGATTTGATATTTTTTTTATATTTGAATAAGTTATTATCAAATTAGAAAATATTATGATTTTTTAGATTGAAAAAATAAAAAAAACATTATGATTAATATATGATGAAAAAAATAATAAATATCACTGCCACATAAATTTTTTTTATATAAATTTAATACTTGTATAAATTTTTATATCGAATCGAATTAACGTATATAACATATAATATGAGATTGGACAAAATGTTACATAGTCAACCTCTTCACTCCCAAACATCCAGACAAATTACTCGTACACTGACAGAACGTGCAAAAGCGAATAAGCTAGTAAACCATGACCAAGTCCTTGGCCAAGAGTCAATATCCAAGGAGACAGAAAACATAAGTTTTTTTAAACGAATAAAAATATAATATTAATAACGAAATCAATTTACAAAATAAAATATTTTTTTATAATTAAATAGAATCCTAGACATTATATGTTCGGATGAAAAAAAACCATTTTTTGTTTGTTATTTAAATTTTATCTGTTAAAAAAAATTAATCTTATTAATGAAAAAAAAATGATATCAAACATGTCAATCCTCACAACCTTTGGATTGTAACGGCTAAAGCATGTATGAATAGCTATAGTAATGCTGTACTGTATCATGTTGTGGCTTTGACTGATAATGAGTTGGAATGTTGGATGATGATTCAAGCCGATATTGGTTTTGCTTTCTTTGGTTTTGTTTGTGTTTGTGTTTGGTTTGGTTTGTTTGTGTGTTGTTGTAATGCATCGGCCAATACTTGTGGCAGTTGAGTAATCATGAATCGTTTTTCCAGGCTATGACAACCGATTTCACGAACTAATATCAGTCGTTTCGATATATTTTGGTCTCATTTGCTTAATATAAATAATCTCTTCCAAACGTTTTAAATAAAATCTTTTGGATATTAGGATTATACTAGTACTACAACAAACGACAGCAACGGACACGGCGGTGATATGTGAGGGAGAGGCAGGCAAGGCAAGGCAAAGGCAGAGACTGCAAAAGAAGCTAAGTGGAAACATCATAAATCACATGGTGGGGATCAGATAAACACAGGTAGACAGATAATGAGCAAGCGAGCTAGCAAGCAGGCTGCTACTGCTCCAAATTTGATGCTCTGTTTTTGCTTTTGCCCTTTTTTATGCAAGCAATGAATGATGTGGATTGCATACCCAACACATCTATTGCTGTTGCATTGGCACACAGTTGCATTATGCATTTCAATTTGTTTTTCCCTTGTTCTCCAGTTTGTACTGTTTTATCTAAATTATAACATTATATTGTTATTATATTATTTAATATATATTTTGAGTAGTTTCGTTTTCATCTTAACTAAGTAAGAAAATTATGATATTGTTTCAGATTGTAGTGCATAACTTAAACTATTAATAATGTTTCATGATAATTTTATATAAAACGATGTTTGATTGTCTCATGAACGGTTCGTAATCTAAATAACTTTATTACTGATATAAGATAATATTGTAATTTGAATAAGACGGAGGAAGTATTTCTTCATCTCCTTTTCCAGACTCCCCATCGTATGTCATTCCACAAAAAATCACGACAAGATTATAGCATATATCATTCACTTCGTTATCGAAATAATCACATCAATTGTACTGGAAATAAAAGAATATAAATTTTGATCAACATATCCGGCGATTAAACATTACTTCACGTAGATTTGTCATGAAATGATATTTGACATAAGAAATGTGGATCAAACTTGCCTTAAAGTTGTCATTTACTACTTCTGCAACAGTTTGTATGATCTCTTGTACCATCTTTGTGACACAGTGATCCATAAAAGAGAGCTGTGCTGTGCAGTTATAACACCTGAAGATTCTCCCGTATAAAAATGTGACGTTTTCTCCAATGGGTGGATATGAACAAAATCAGTCGCGGCAATCACGGTCCGGGTACTGTTTTCCACCTATGCGTCGCCAGTTTAATACGTACAAATAAATAAACAATACAGTCTCACATAGATAAGCAGCAACTCTAAAATGTCCGTATCTGTTTACCTATAAGACCCTCCATGCTCGTACTTGGCCCCTCCACGATCTACTATTATTAATACGTGGTTTAATGGGAGTTTGTGTTTGATTGGTTTCCAGTCATATATTTTTTAAAATATTTTTATAAATAAAATTATTAAAATAAAATTATAGATTAATTAATTATCAAATAAGTTTTTTTTTTAAATGTATTGAGAGAACACGTCTTGCGTCATTCAAAAAAAAAATACATGACGTCTTTGTCTGAGTTAAAACCGCAGGGTGTCATCCATTAACTAGGAAAATAATCTCATCCCCACACCAATTAATAATATTATAATTCTTAAAATTATACTTTTTTCTGTTTGAAAATAAATGAAATAATTTTTTTTTTGTTTCAAAATAAATAAAACATTTCTTAAAATGATAATTTTTTTAATAAAAATATCAAGATACTATTATTATTATTATTTATAATACTTTTTTTGTTTGAAAATAAATGAAATATTTTTTCTTTGTTTTAAAATAAATAAAACATTTCTTAAAATGATAATTTTTTTGAATAAAACTATCAAGATATTATTATTATTATTTATTTTATCACATCATCCAACCTCAGTGACATTTCTTCTCATTGTTTTTTTCTCTCCTCTTCCTTTTACATAATCTAAAGGGTATATGAGTCATTTTATCATTAGATCAACATTGACATTAATGTCCTTGCATGGTTTTTACGTTTCGTTTATTTTACGAAGGGAGTAGTGAAACTTGAAATGAGGGAATGAAACAGATGCGATGGTTTCATGCTAATCTTCATCATGATATCGTATCATTCTCTTCGTGCAATATTAAATACAATATTATTAATTATTATATTATTAAACATGTATTTTGAGAAGTTTGTTTATCGTTTGAATGACGCAAGAAATTATATCACTAGTATCATATTGAAATATATAATTTAAATTATCATTAATATTTCATAATAATTTTTTAAAAAATAATATTTGATCGTCCCGCAATACGAAATAAACTTCATCTTCTCAAATTGTTGCAAACAGTTCGGGACGAAAAAAATATCATAATATCATTTTTTTTTTGATAATATCATGATATCAGATTGAAACATAACATGCTCTCCAAATCAAAAATATATAAAAAATCAATTCTTGATCTAAAAATTTCCCAAAATCACGTTTTGAGTTTCCTACCAAAACTCTTATACCCCTTTCTTTTTTTCTTTTTTTTGTTCTTTTTCAAGTTTTAAAATAAAAATAAACACACAAATTGTTTATAAAACCAGGAACCCATAGTATCCATCCTTGGAACACCACCACCACACTACCAAGGAAGGCGGCGCCATTGCCAGCTCAGATGTTGAGTGAACAAACAAACAAGGACTCCCTCACTCTACTCTCTGTTATGTCAACCTCAAATCCCCACCCCCCACACTACACACAAGACAGCCTGTTCACAGCTGTTCTCTCAACCCACCCCATCAAAACAAAACAAAACAAAAACAACAACCAATTCACAAAGCACAAAACAATGAGCGACACCGCCACCGCCACCGCCGCCGCTGCCGCCACCACCAACATGACCACCATTATTATAGCAGTAACATTATAGTTGTAGTAGTAGTACTGAAACTTTGCTGCTGCTAGGGTTTGTTTGGTTGTCTACTTTCCTAATCTGATGGATCCGTGCCCGTTCGTCCGGCTCACCGTCAGCAACCTCGCCCTCAAAATCCCCGTGTCGACGAAACCCGCCCGCGCCGTCGTCCACCCGGCCTCTTCCCCTTGTTTCTGCCGCATCAAGCTCAACAGCTTCTCGTCCCAGTCCGCCTCCGTCCCCTTCCTCCTCCCCGACTCCACCACCACCACTATCCCTTCTTCTCCTTCCCTCAACAGTAGTTATTCATCTCCAGCAGCAGCGACATTCCATCTCTCGAAATCCGACATCGAGAGCCTCCAATCGCAGCCTCTGATTATGAAGCATCTGACTATATCTCCCAAACGAGTGCCGTTTGTGTTGATCGATGTTTACACAGGTCGGACGGGGGCGACGTGCGGGGTGAGCTCGGGGCGGTTGCTTGGGAGGATAAGGGTGAGACTTGAAGGTTTAAAAGAGGCGGCGGAGGGGAGGGTGGTGGTGTTTCAGAGCGGGTGGGTTAGGGTTGGGAAGGAGAAGGTAGCGGCGGCGGAGGTCTTTGTGGAAGTGAAGGCGGAGCCGGATCCGAGGTTCGTGTTCCAGTTTGATGGTGAGCCGGAGTGTAGTCCTCAGGTTTTCCAGATTCAGGGGAAGATAAGGCAGCCTGTGTTCACTTGCAAGTTTAGCTTCAGATCTAACGGTGATCGGAGCCAGAGATCCAGGTGAGAATGATGATGGATTATGATGGCGAGATTGATTGATTGTTTTGTTGTGTTATTTTGTGATTCATGGTTTGTTGCTAGATGAAGTTTGAGTGTTGATTTCTTCTTAGCAGTAGTTTGAAAACTCTCTCTTACCTGATCATTTTGAGGAAGAGGGTTTTCAATCTATGAGTATAGAGAGTGTGACGGTAGCTGTGCTAGAATTGATCCAAAATTGGGAAATTCTTTCTATAATTGTCTTGGGATTTCTCCAATTTTGGATTACTGTCATTTGGAACTGTCTTTTTTGATCGGTGATTATAGATTTTTGATGATTGAATTGAGCGAAAGGGTTTCCAATAGACTGTGCGGACACAAAAGCGACATGCTTTTTTGGTTGAAGATAAAACATCTATGGTGCCAATGCCAAAATTTGAACCAAGAATCACAAATTTGTTTCTATAATTGTATCTGAATCTCTCTGATTTTTGCAGATCTATGCAACCAGAGCAAGCAGGGGGCGGGGCAAGAGGGTGGCTGAGTACATTCGGCAGCGAAAGGGAGAGACCAGGAAAGGAAAGAAAAGGGTGGTCAATCACGGTCCACGACCTCTCCGGCTCCCCCGTGGCTGCCGCCTCGATGGTGACACCGTTCGTCGCCTCTCCAGGGTCGGACAGGGTCAGCCGGTCGAACCCTGGATCCTGGCTGATCCTCCTCCCAGGAGAGGGGACCTGGAAACCCTGGGGCCGGCTCGAGGCCTGGAGGGAGCGGGGTGCCTCGGGCACCCTAGGGTTTCGGTTTGAGCTCATCCCTGATATGGGCGCTGCTGGGGTCTTGCTAACCGAGACGACCCTTAGCAGTGCCAAGGGCGGGAAATTCGCCATTGATCTTGCCAATGGGAATGCTTCGAGTGCAACGACCAATGCAGGTAGTGGTGTTTCAAGCGTGGGGTTGAGTCCAGTGGGGAGTCCGAGAGGGAGCGGGGATTTCGGGATGGGACTGTGGCCTTACAGTGCTTACAGAGGGTTCGTGATGTCGGCTCGTGTGGAGGGAGAAGGGCGGTGCAGCAAGCCGACGGTGGAGGTGTCCGTGCAGCACGTGACATGCACGGAGGATGCAGCGGCGTTTGTGGCGTTGGCAGCGGCGGTTGATCTGAGCATGGATGCGTGCAGGCTCTTCTCGGCCAAGCTGAGGAAGGAGCTGTGCTGCGACCATGATCTGGTCACGTGAGCATACTATTCCACGTGATCAGGGATTCTATGTTCTTTATTTGTCATTTTTTTTAAAATCCTTTTTATGTTGGAGAAGAAAGGGTTGAGAGGGGGGCTTTGGATTGGATGGATTTTGTACTCCATCGTGTTTTAGTAGATGGTAGTAGGAGTAACTGATTGATATGCTGCTGACATATTATTGTACGCAAGATGAGATGCAATTGTATTTGGTCTGTAAATCGTTAAGCTGTTAACCTTTGGTATGTAGTGCTGGGTGAACTTTCTTGAGTATGTATGCGTTAGCTCTCGTGAATAATTGGTTTGATCTGTACTGCGATGCCGATGTAGCAAGAAGGTTAATGACTCGATGGTCGAGCGTGTTCTTTCTTTGATCATTTACGTTACGTTAAAGACTTTCTTTACTGAAAGCTGCACTTGATCATTTACTTTCTTGTCGGAAGATTGGAGCATGCTACAGCTTGTGATATTTTTCTGAGATATCGAGAGGATTCATGGTTAAACGTGGGAGGAATATGGCCAGCACGTTGGAAAGCTTTGATAAACTGTGTATTCTGGTCATATGAATCATGATGCGACGAACATCGATTATTCGTATCTGGCGTTTTAATACAAGCATATAAGCTGTATGTTTCTTGCCAATATATCAACTTCTGTTTAAGTTGACTTGGCTGATCCTAAAACTTGCTTGTTTTTTGTCTTGAGGAGAAAAAAAAAAAAAGAAGACGAAAGGCACTCTTATTGATGAGCATGAGTATGCTATGATCATTTCCATTCAACGAAAACTCGTTGATCAATATAGAATACTCCAATCATGTATTCACATGTCTGTGATACTATTGATTTTGTTGACAATTAGAATAACAAACCATTTCAATATTGTATTCTACAAATCATTTTAACCAAGTTCTTGCCTATTCTAGTGAGGGTTACACAATCGGCGGCGGGTTCGGAGAATTCAGCGACGGAGACGGGAGACGGGCGCGGGTTCGATTCTACTCCATCGCTGCTCGATTTCATCGACAATTGGTCATCGCACTTTTCTGCTACACTGCCACTAGGTTATCGCCGTCTTCATCTGCTCTGCCTCTTTTTGTCTCAGCATCTGATTTCTTCTCCTCCCTTGCTCCCATATTCAACATAATATTTTTTATTATTATATATTTTGAAAAATTTTGTTTTTCGTAAAAAAAGTTATATTATTATCGATGAATTATAAATGATATTTGATCATTTTATGATATAAATTAAATTTTATTTTATAATTTTTAATCTATTATAAATAATTCAACGACGAAAAAGTACAATACAATTAAGTTTTCACGCCTCTCGTGTGGAATGCTCACGCGATCTGCGCAATGCGATTATGGGGAATAGGAGAATGAATCAACACACTGAAGTAGAAATGGCGAGAATCTAGAAAAAAGAGAGAAAGGAATCCGAGAGTAAAGTCCTAGCACATGGAATATAAATTATAACTACGGAAAGGAATCAATTACAATTGTCCCTGCAACATGCCTATAGATTAGGCCAAGCCTCCCTAGGAACAGTCTCCTGGTCATCAATGAGCGTTTGGCTTGTGTTTCATCTATCCCGAGTTATTATGGATTTTTCAGTATGTGCCGTGAGACGATTTCCAGATAACTCTTTGGTTTATTTTACATGATCAATAGTATATGATCATGGGGAGAGCTTGGGTCTATAAATTTAACCTTGCCCAGATAAGATCAATCACCTATTCTGACTGCGATGTGTGCTTAGTTCGAGAGGTGCAGGGATGGAATTTGGTGATCTTCGCAAAACTGTGTGACACACTCATGGTTAGTTCGTGAACTTTTCCTGTAGAGTTCTATCATCTGTTTCATCGCATTTGTTGACCCCTCCAGGTTCACAGAGAGCTAGTTATATAAGAGTAGTTTTCTTCGTGGCGACTGGCGAGCATGTTTAGAAATTATAGCTTTTAAAATTTAGATGGACGTTCCCCTTAGAATTAGAATAAGAATAGATACCCTGAAATACCTTCTAATAAGTTCTGATAGACGAGAGGCCGACCTTCTAATAAGTTCTAATAAGAAGAGATTAAAGATCAGCATGTAGGTCTCTCAATGCATCATTTCTATGAGTGCTCGATGGATCTGGGCTTGGTGTCTGGATTAATAGCATATTGAGAAATTTTATTAGTTGAAGGTTGTTACATGAGTATGATGAGTTGAAGAAGACCCTGCATTTCATCTATCAGCATTTTTGTGGTTAGAAAATTGAAAATATATTGCGGCTGCATAGATCGAGTGGGTTGTGATGCATTTACCCTTGTTTTTGTCTAGGCGCATCCGTTATTTGGATGATGTTACCGGTGAAACATCCATGGAAGGGCATATATCTAAGAATCATGAACTTGAGATACGATGTTCTTAGCGGGAATGGCTGATTGAGAAGGACTGGTGACTGCTGTGTGCTGAGATGTTGCAATGATCGGACCAGATCACAGAGCGATAAGCACAGAGGAGGAACTGAGCTCCTAAAGCTCCCAGGTATGATCCTTGAACTCGCAACAATATGGTTGTGACTATTGTTTCGCTTTTCTTTTTTTTAATCAAAATTTTGTCACTCATTGCTTACAGTGTTTTGTGCAATTTACTATACTGCATCTCATGGTGTAAAATCATTTAGCTCGTGCTTGTTGTTACTTGTGGGTGTTGATTAAGTAATGAAAGTGCGAAATGTCACATAGCTCGTGCTGGGGATTCATGTAGGATTGCAGGAACTCATGGGATATACTCGAGAGAGGTCATGACTGAACTATATATATACAGATGCAGGAATGCAGGATAGAATGAAGAAAACAGTTCGAAGATGAGTGCAAGGGTTCTGGTTAGTCTGAGTCACTGATAAACCGGCCAATTTTATCCGTCATTCTTAGAATCGATACTGGATAGCGATGTGGGTAGGATTCAAAATTGAACCGATGGTCTCTCGTCACAAGAGGGGGCTCCCCAAAACAATGCACTGGTGTATATCATTAACATAAGAAAAACTTCAAGTAATGAAAGATGTCACAGTATAGAGGTGGTCTTCCATTAGGTACAGAGCAGGTTTCACGCAATTCATTGCAGATACGTCTTCCTGTGTTTTTTTGTGTGAATCATGCTCAAGAGCGATAGTTAAATCCTCTGTCTGGAACTCATGAAGAGTTGCTGCCACTAATTTAGTCATCTGCATTTCTAAAACACATGGTAGAAATTCTATAAGCAAGACTCATAAATCTAGTATAGTAGTACTACGGTATATGGTTAATAAGGAGTAATTTTTCTCCTGATCAATGCACAAGATGAATACTGTAAGAAAAGAAGAGAAAATAATAATGGCCTAATGATGAGTTTTGCGTGTACAATTCAAAACCTAAAGGCTATAATTGTTTGTTGGTTAGCCATTTGCCTAGCCTAGCCTACCTGAAATGATCTTCGTGCCTAAGCTAAGCATGCTTATGTAAGCAAACATAAATTGCATACAGCCAAATTCCCAATTAGACATGAGTTATTCCGAGTCTCTTAACACATCTATCGATTTTCAACGAATTGTGAAATTCTTTTATCTAGGCGTATCCAATATATTGTTTTAACTTAATTCTTATCAAATCAGTTTGTTCCGTACTATGTATGTAATATTCATTAATATATATTGTTCTGAACAAGAGTCATTTTTGATTGAATGATGTTGTTGTCTTGCGATAAAAACTGGCTTACGAAATCAATAGGTGCTTCATATTGAATGCCACAGGTATGCTCATTAACTTTACAGGGGCTTAGACCTAACTGCCTAAGATCTTGCATAAGCAAGCTCATCCCTCTATCGTCAAGCCAGGCAAGGCAAGGCATGCCCTTCCAAGTTGCATGGCTATAACCATATATACGAGCTAGGCTTATCTGCAGCAAGCAAAGGCTAAAGGGACAAGCTGCTGCGCTCCTACTAGGATAGCTAGCTCTCAGGTCAGGTGCCTTGCGTTGCAGTGCTTAATACTAGTAGTAGAGGAGTTTAATATGATTCAAGTATATTCATGCATCAAATGCATGCACTACCATATCTTCTGGTAAATTACTTGTACCTTATCATGTTGTAGCATATCGGCTTTGCATCAGAGAGAAATCTATTACTTGTCATTACTTCAGAATACATAAAGAAATTCAATTTCTTGCTGGAAAATTTTGTGTTTCCCTCTTCGTACTTTGTTGATATCATTTCATGCTTGAAATGTGTGAGAACTTATGATGGCCATCATTGTACTAGGTGAACTCTTTGCTGCTTATGTTATCCCTTATTCTCAAGTTTTGAGTAAATGTCCTTAATGAGATTAATTCAGGAGACCTTTACAAGCAATATTAGTGTGAAGCTGTGAAACGATATCTATGTTGAAAAGATGATATCTTCTTTGTTTTGACATGGACTAACAGTGCCTTGCCCTCCTAACAAATGCCAGAAACCCATGAGGGAGCAAACCAGTGGTTGAATTGAAAAATTTTGTGGTATCAATTGGACCATGATTTATATACACTTTTAGATGGAATTTGAATAGATCGATCACTCAACGGCTTAGTTTCTTTTCTTCTCAATCAATCAGGGATTGAATATGAAATCGCCGCACTTGCATCTCCAACTCATTGGCTTATAATTGGTCATGTAATCTCCTCTTGATTCTTCTGTTGTTGGTCTTGAATCATGCAGGATATCATGGCTTCCTATTCCTCCAGCAGCTGGTTTGAGCTTATGCTGAGGTGCAATGGGCACTTGAATCGCCTCGCAGTGGCCGCAGTTCCTGCACCTTTCCTCACATCTTGGTGGCCTTGAACCTATCAGGGACTGTGCTATCGCCTCCTTGTCTCCATTCTTCGCATTCATTCCCTGTAAGAATCAATCCATGAAAGAGTCATCAGTTGCAGCTTATTTCAATGAGATACAAGAACTGAGAAGAAGATAAAGAAGTTCAGTTTCCCTTTTGTGCTTACCTTGGCAATGTTGTCCATTGTGTTTGTTGTGATTTGTCTACCTGTTACAGAATTGCAAGAAGTGTGAGTCAGTGCCAAAGCTTCAATATCGTGTCGGTATCGGTATACGGATGATGCACATTATGGAGGTCGTTAGAGGTTAGTACTCTGAACTATGCTGAAAATTACTTGTTATGAGAATCTAGGAAAATGCTTTACCTTCAGCCAAGGATACATCATGGGTTAAGCTTGAAATCAAGAGGACTGCAAAAGAAATGGCTATGCGTGTATCTCTGCAGCAAAAGACACAATTTTGGATGCTGCCCATGTAGGGAAAATTAATATGAAAACAACAGTTAGATAGAATTGAGAGCTGAGAAATGGGTTTGTTTCAGATTAAGGGAATTCACAGGGATTTGAACAAGGAATGAAGATGGTTTTGTGCAAGAGAATTGACAATGATATTACTAGAAATGAAGTGAAGATGTGTTGAGTGATGTGCTGATATACTTGATAGGAAGAGTCTGCTGAAGTGCTGATTGAAGTTGAGAGGTAAGGAGTAGAATTGAAGGAGCTGTGAGTTAAATGCAAGAAAGTTGATTGAGATTCACAAATCACATTTGTGGAAGCTAACTCCTTTTTGTGTGTATGTACAGAGATGTGAGCAGATACAAGGAGAAAAAGGAGCAAAGGCAAAAGGGTGCAGGAGAAGTACACGCAGAAAAAGGCCAAAAAAGGGAGCTTAAAAAGAAGTGAATGCCAAAGCCATAAAGCAGATACGGGAACGACGAATGATTATGAGGCTGGGCGCTGAGTCTGTGTCGATGATACCATCCGATCAATGTTTGAGTTACAAAATAGTGGAATTCAGTATAGAGCAACATGAAATCCGATTGAATGGTGTCACCTATTGATATATGATAAAATCTCCGATCTTTCGTCTTACAAGGGACGAAATCAGGATTCTTGAAGCTCAGGTTAGTGAACTTTTATCAGTGTGCTAACTTTAAGACTTGTACATCAAAGTTGGTATTGCTATGTGCAATTTTAGTTGTCTCATTTGATCATCTTTCCTAGATAACTCAACCTTCTGTGTTTTTTTTTTCTTTCTAAAATTGAAGTTGAGTGAAGAAGCTGGGTGGGTGGTGGGCAGCGAACTTGGGCGGCATGGATCAGCGCACGAGACGGGAAGCAAAGCAAAAGCAGAGAAATTAAATGAAAGCACACAGAACCTTTTTTGAAAACAAATAATTTTACTGTTGCTGTGTTGAAGAAGATAGCAGAGAAGAGCTGCAGGGGAATCAGAACCAGAAGAAAACGAAAACGAGGCTGTTGTGTGTGTGCTGATAAATGAATGAATACTTGTGCAAAGTTGTTGTAGCAATAGTACAAACAAAAAGATTTCTTCACCGAGAAAATAACAACACAATCTTCACCATGTTACCTGAAAACATATCAGTTGCCAAAGTATCAGAAGGTTTTCCCCCCACTGATTTTCTCTCTGTTTTCTTTCCAATTCCAATTATTTGAGGACCAATTGAGTGTTAGTAGGAATATTTGTAGATGAAGAAAGGGAGGGAAGACATTTTGATTTTTGGGTGGTAGTAAAGTTTTGTTTGTTGAAACGATCATTTTGACATGTTGGTTGGCTCTATGATGTGATGCAGGCACATCGAGGATACGAGTTTAAGTACGACGCTTTTGTACGTCCGAAAATATTACAGAAGTTTCAAATTAGGTTCAACGGTCTCCATATGGTTTCATCGTTCATTCCTATCCTAACCGGAAAACAAAACAAAAAAACTCATTGCGTTGGGAAACGGGAAGTGACCACTGAAACACGGCATCTAGCTGGTACCTGGTACTCCCACCGTTATAAAATATTAAATATAAATAATCGTTTGATTAACTCCCAAATATATAAAATTTGATTAAAAAATATTTTTTTTATTATAATGAAGTTTATTATAATAGAAAAAAGTAATATATTATAATAAATAATAATTATTTTGATATTTTTTTATGTTAAAAGATATGACATATGAAATAGATAAATATTTATATCATTCGTATGAAATTTTACACATAAACGAATTCATCGATGTCTTTTCTAGTATTTCCTTTTTTTTTTCGATACTGTACTGTATTTCTTTGGCTGTTTGTTGCGATGAATGATGCTGCTCTGGCTTTTTCATCAGTGCTTTTCTTCTGATGAATAGGGTGGGATGGATTCTGGCGACGGATGAATTTATGAAGATGTATCAAGTTGTTTTGGCGGCCAATCTTAATGAAACTGAGACTAAAATAAATGTACCTGCAAATAGACTCAATTTGGCTGCGTTTAATGGATCTTCCTTGATACTATTGGGTTTTGATGGCCAATATTTACCCTGCAAGTCACGCAAGTTTGCCTGTTCATGTCAAAGTCATCATATCAGAATGTGTAAGATTGGGTATGTATGTAGCATGTTAAGAAAGGTTATCCAGATAATAAGCAGAAAATAGGTAATTAGCAAGTTAAGATTATGAGTTCTTAAATCAGATATTAGCATTTCGCTAGCAATGTGACGGGAGGTTGTGAGTTTTTTTGAAAACATTCTCTACGGTGGTGACAACGAGCAAATGAGATGCATCCCGAAGAAGACTTAATGTTTACTTCTTTATTGGGAAGAGTGTTAATACGGTTGAAATGACCGTCATTTTTTAATTTTTTTTCATTTATTTATTATCGGTAGATAATAATAAAATCAAATCACAGGAAATTAATAGTTGAGATGGAAAGTGTAGAAAGAAATGTTCAACGGACGGCCGTGGCATTACTCAGTACTTGACCATGGACGATTTTTTTTAAAAAAAGAAAATACCTGACCTGAACAATTAGTCACTCTCAAATTGAAAAACTTAAAAACAAAGAAACACTAATCATCATCATGTAATATTCCACTATATGAACGGTTGATTAGCCGTCAATCACCAGCATTTACACTTTGCTTTAACCCCAAATCAAACCAATCTTTCCCCCTTTTTGGGTTTTCTCCAATGGCATCGAATCCTAATCCCATGGCGTCGCATCACAGGCAAAAACACATCCAATCAAAGCATGTTCTTTCACCTACCCATTTTCGTCCACTGCACTCCAAGTATTCCCAATCCATTTTTCAATTTATTCATGTTCATGCTATATAATGATTGTGAATATATGAAGAATGGTACGCTAGGTTATGGTGCCCACGTCTCAAAATCATCAATTTTATAGTTGCCCATCCAATTTTATGGGTAATTTCAATGGATGGGCTGTTGGGTTGTAGCCATCTAGGGTAAAGGTCGAGTCTTTGGGGTTGTTTGTGAGGTTCTGTGAAGAAATGGGACACCCACATTCGAGTCCTGGTAAAGGCAATGCCAATTCTCAGGTATATTTTCGTTGTTGTCTGTGTTTTTCCTGTAGTATTGTTGATTTTAATTGGGAGTGGTTGATGTTGGTCTTATTTGGATAATATTATGCCAAGCGTGATGAAACCGGGTTGCCTTGGGTAGTTATCTGTAATACTAATACTCCGTGTGGTTATGGGTAAGGATTTCGATGCACCTATTCTGATAACTTGCCTATTCTGATAACATGTTGATATGAGAGACTACCCGAAAGGGAAAGTGAAAAGGAACTTGTAGGAGGGAGTCCAATGTGCATAATGAATGTCGCGACATGAAAGGAATGTTGCGGATTTGGTTTAGTTGTTAATGGTTGTTATATCTCGATGTCCATCTTTAACTAAGAGGGGTTTATGATTAATGGTCGGTATTGATGAGGTCCTTTTGTTCCCTGCATTTCCATATACAGTCATTACGTGTTCTTCCACGCTTAATCCTAATACTCTTAATTTGTTACTCTCTTGAGGGTAGGCTTCGCAGTTTAGGTGTGGTTTCTTTTTACCAACTATGCTATAGACCCGTAGTCCGTCACTATCTTGAAGGGTATGATGTGAAATGGATCTTTAGTTTCTCTCGATTGCGAATATGAATACTGCGAGTCCTCCATCTTCGTAAGCATATGTAATAGCCTCGGATGCATAACTGTAGTACAAAGACTAGTTTCCTTTGTTCCTCTGACTTGCAGGTGAAGGTATCTCTTGCCCTTCATCTCTAATTCCTGTATTGCTCCTATTTTCTTGTTTGTGATAATGGATGCAATGTGCTGAAGTCATGATTTATTAGCTGTTTTGTAATGTTGTTTCTAAGCTCTAGATTTTTTTACAGTTCTTCGCCAATTCAGTGCATGTAAGTCTCGTGTTTTTTGTTCTCAGAACATGCGTGGGTTAACTACCAGTGATGCTGGGAGTGATCCTCCTAACGTTGTTCTTAGCCATGACTACGGTGACTTTAGCTCGTGGCGCGCCAATTGTTGCAAGGCCTTTGTGATATCAAGGGAAGTGGATGATTGGAAAGGCATGTTGGCAAAGTTGGGTGATCCATTTGTAGTTGTTACTGATAGGAAAGATCACTGGCAAGGCCTCGAGCATGATATCACGAACAAACTCGCCTCAGGGCTCACTTATTCTGTTTCTGCTTCTGTCACGATATCAGCTCCTGGCAATGACGTTCTGGCTACGCTAAAACTTGAAAACAATGGTTCTTCACCAAATTATATGCAAATTGGAAGGTGCGGACTTGTTCTTTCTGCTTGTCTGATGGTTTAGAACAGAGAAGAGGTTTAAATTGAAACGGTTTGTACCATGCAGGGTTTCAGCTACAATGGAGGAGTGGCGGACTCTGGAAGGCACTTTTACTTTGACGACTCTGCCCGAGAGGGTTGTGTTCTACTTGGAAGGCCCTCCTCCAGGAGTTGATCTGTTCATAAAATCAGTTGTGATATCCTGCTTAAGTCGTAGCATGCCACGGGTAATTACCTAACCTTTTCTTGTTATTTTTTTGGCGTTCAACTGCCTTATTTGCCTGTTGTTTGACATGCGACCAGGTTATGCATGCACCGTTTAACAAGGCTGGTGATGAAAATATTATTGTGAACCCAACATTTACCGATGGACTAAACAATTGGTCCGGAAGAGGATGCACGATTGTGCTTCGTGATTCAACGGCAGATCCAAACGTTGTTCCACAGTCCGGTAATGTCTATGCAGCAGCAACTGGACGTACACAGACATGGAATGGCATTCAGCAGGACATCTCTGCGAGAGTGCATAGGAAACTGGCTTATGAGGCCACTGCCATTGTTCGTGTATATGGTAACAACGTCGCCAGTGCCACTGTGCGTGCCACTCTGTGGGTTCAAATGCCTGATAAACGTGAACAGTACGTAGGCATTTCAAGGTAGTTCTGTCATTCAGCATCTTGGGTGTTTTTCTTAATCCAGACCTGATTGCTATTCATCGTTGGCTTCGCTGATCTTGGGTGTCGAATTTGTGTTCTGTGCTTTGAAAATATGGATCTCATAGTTGTTTCTCCTTTGCCGCTGTAGTGTGCAGGCGACAGACAAGAACTGGGTGCAACTACAGGGAAAGTTCTTGATAAACGGTTCACCAGCAGCGGTTGTCATCTACCTTGAAGGTCCACCTGCAGGCACCGATATTCTTCTTAACAGTTTCATTGTTAAACACGCAGAGAAAGTTCGTCCTACTCCCCGACCAGTTATTGATGTACGTCGAGAAGTTATCCTCATCAAAAAGTCTCCATATTCTTCCGTGTAAACCTTTGAAGTGATGGCTTATAGGCATTTGTTTTTTCTGGCAGGATACCATTTATGGAGTAAATGTGGTTCAAAATGGTGAACTAATTGACGGCACCAATCCATGGTTTCCTCTTGGTAATTGCACGCTGAGTGTTAATGCTGGTTCACCACATATACTTCCTTCGATGGCCAGGGACTCTCTAGGGGTTCATGAGCCATTAAGCGGCCGTCACATCCTTGTGACTAATCGTACACAGAACTGGATGGGCCCTGCTCAGATGATAACTGATCAGCTGAAACTCTTCGTTACATACCAGGTTTCTGCTTGGGTTAAGATAGGTCCCGGTGCTTCAACTCCTAGTCCTCAGAATGTGAATGTTGCTCTCGGCGTAGATGGCGATTGGGTCAATGGCGGGCAGGTTGAGACGAGTCATGATAGATGGCATGAACTTGGAGGATCCTTCAGGATTGAGAAGCAGCCCTCGAAAGTCATGGTATATATTCAGGGTCCTGGTGCAGGGGTTGATTTAATGGTTGCTGGACTGCAAATTTTTGCCGTGAAACGGCAGACTCGGTTCAAGCACTTGAAGAGGCAAATCGATAATGTAACTTCTTTGTATTATAGTCAAGCTTCACAGCCTTCTATATCTTGACATGGAATTGTGATTCTTATGTATCTCTCAAATGCTAATTGGATAAACTCTGATTATATGGACTAACCTGCAAATCGTTATGTTTCTGAGAAATCTATATTTGATAGTAGTGTTTTAAAAAAGGTCCAATTTGACCATGGCCATATGGGTTGGATGCTAGAACAATACTGAGTGATTATGGGAGCTGAAAATTGTTCTTGCCATTTTATTGTTTTTTGTTTTTGTTTTCTGTTTCAGATACGTAAACGCGATGTCACCCTGAAGTTCACAGATGCTACTGGTGCGGTTTCACTAGGCTCTTCTGTCAAGGTGAAGCAAACAAGCAACGGTTTTCCCATTGGATCTTGCATAAACAGAACCAACATTGACAACGAAGACTTTGTCGCCTTCTTCGTCAAGAACTTCAACTGGTCAGTCTTCGGCAATGAGCTGAAGTGGTACTGGACAGAGGCACAGCAAGGGGTCTTGAACTACAAAGATGCGGATGATATGCTGGACTTGTGTCAGAAGAACAACATTGATGTCCGAGGCCATTGCATATTCTGGGAGGTCGAGGACACAGTCCAATCATGGGTACGTGCGTTGAACAACCAGGATCTGATGACTGCTGTCCAAGGCCGTCTCACAAGCCTCCTCACTCGCTACAAGGGGAAGTTCATGCACTATGATGTGAACAATGAGATGCTCCATGGATCATTCTATCAAGACCGCCTTGGCAAAGACATCCGAGCCAACATGTTCAAGATGGCACATCAACTGGACCCATCCGCTGTATTGTTTGTAAACGATTACCATGTGGAGGACGGATGTGACACCAGATCAATGCCGGAGAAGTATATTGAGCAGATCCTGGACTTGCAAGAACAAGGAGCACCTGTTGGCGGAATAGGCATCCAGGGCCACATAGATAGTCCTGTTGGATCCATTGTCGCCTCAGCTCTCGACAAGCTGGGTATCCTCGGCCTACCCATCTGGTTCACCGAGCTGGATGTGTCCTCCACCAACGAGTACATAAGAGCAGATGATCTCGAAGTCATGCTGAGGGAGGCATTCGCCCATCCGGCCGTGGAAGGTATCATGCTCTGGGGATTCTGGGAGCTGTTCATGAGCCGGGATTACTCGTGGCTAATCGATGCTGAAGGCGACATCAACGAAGCAGGCAAAAGGTATCTCGAGCTCAAGAAAGAATGGCTGACTCATTCTCATGGCCTCGTCGACCAGCAAGGCGAGTTCAGCTTCCGAGGATTCCATGGGACATATGAAGTGGAAATCGTCACTCCCTCTAAGACCGTCTTTAAGACATTCGTTTTGGACAAGGGTGAGTCGCCCCTTGTACTGCCTATAAACCTGTAAATAACATTGTCGTTAATGTAATGGGACGACTTAACACGATAAGGCAAATACACTATTATGTTGACTATACTCTCTAAGACATCATGACTTGGGACACTTCTGCTTATACCAAGAGAAGACCTGACTATGGTTCGAACTAACTTGGGCCTCAAAGATTAACATGATTGGGCTGAATATGCTGACTATGGTTCGAACTAACTTGGGCCTCAAAGATTAACATGATTGGGCTGAATATGCTTTACGTTGGATCTGGACATACTCATTCCTGGGCTTTTTGTGCTGTTTGGGCTGAACTAGGCAACACATCCTACCTTGGCGTGGTTACATTGTTATCTTGGATAGTAAACTTCTTAGGGGTCGAGAATGATGAATAGGGTTGGTGGCAAATTGGAAGTCACGAGTTTCTAGTCCATCATGTTAATCAAAACTAGAAATCAATCAATTATCATATAATCATTCTGTTTCATATATTTTGTAACATATATTTTAGACATGTAAATTTAGATTATTTTTTTTAATTTCAATTCTTAACCACACATTCATTTCTCTCTTCCTCCTCTTTAATTCTTAACTATACACAATATTACAAAAATAAAATGTTATAAAAAAATTGAGACATTCATAAATAATAAAACGATGCAAACTATGTAAAACGGAGAAAGTTTAATTTCAAGAAATGATGTTTTTTGTTTGTTGGTCATGTGAACCGGTCCTATTAAGCTTTGATATAATCATCTGGATGTTTTTTTGTTGATCATATGAGCTATAGGGTTTCATAGAATCATCAAGCAATTCAACAATTAATCCATAATATATATAGGATTTCTTATCAATTATCAATTCATCAATTAGTTCATACTAATGTATATGATCATCATTGGTATGGATCTAGTTTACTTGAAATGGTGCCACGGCATGAGATTCGTTAGCTTCACTGGAACTTTAGGCTTGGCCCTTGCTACTTGATACCGCCGCTACAACTTTAGGCTTGGCCCTTGCTACTTGATAGCGCCGGCTATTTAAATGTAACAACCGTATCAGGAATTAGGAGTTCACTTTAAGTTTATACAGTCTTTCAAATAAGCTATTCATAAGTTCATTAATGATCATATTGCACCCGTGACATCGATGATATCAAGTTGTGTCTAAAGATTGATAATCACGTGCTTGCAGTCACGACTTTGTTCGCTTTATATAAGTAATTAATTACTCTCAACCATAGAACTAATCTATGGGTGTTCGTGTCATCCAACGGCCAAACATTATGATGCATAATGATAGCCGCTCTATACTAGTAAGAGGGGAAGGCCGGGATGCGGGGGATCGTGTGTCCATGGAACATTTTTGTTATAACAAATCTCAACCCTTCAATTTTTTGTGATTAATTTAAATCATTGGATTTATTTTAAAACTATTATTGACACATCCAAGGGTTATGTGTGCCAAGTCACACAATCCCTTGCTCCTTAGTTGAAAAAAACATGCACTGATTTTACTGTTGGGAAAAAGAAGTGTGTTTAATGACATATGTGCTCCCAGTGAAAGATGAGATTAAAAGGTATAAAATAAATAATTAAGATTAAACGATAGTATTTTAATCTTAATTTTTGATTTAATTTTTTAATCTCAATCCTTAATTTGTGTTATTTAATCTTAATTGTTCATTTATTATTAGATATACATATGTTATGTTATGACATACTCCTACTCCCTTTATTATTTTATTCATATGAGTCTTATATTTTGTTTTTTTTATTATTGATTGTTTCTTTTTGTTCTCAGCAGATGTCGAACCAAGGTCCAAAAAATTAAGTTGTTTATCGTTGAGATAATTCATCTTGACCCTGCATATTACTATAAGAAAATCGAAAGAAATTCCAAATCGGTCACCTTCAGAATCATTCTACAAAATTACAAGAACCAATTACAACAACTAGCTGGCTGTCTTTTATAGCACCACTTAATTTTTCTTGTTTATATATTAATCGTGAAAATATGGATGATCTTCAATTAACCAGATACTAGCATTCATTAGAGTATGAAATAAACAAATTCTATATACTATCCTGATTCTTTAATTCAGTTTCCAACGTGGATCAACGAAACAGATTCTAATTTCCTGAAGTGAATTTATTATCAATTGGCAGTTCTCATTGATCTTAATTGATTTCAAAATTCAAATTCAAATACGTTATTCATTCAATTCCGGTCAAAGATAATAAAACGCGATTTCAATCTTGTTAAGAATTAGTTTTTACTACTTTCTTTTCCTACTACTATTAGTGTCCTTAATCACGTCATCGCCAGTCAAAATACAAAATTATAGAGAGGATTGAGATGGACTCTTCGAAGATTATCCCCACACCTACTTCTACAGCTGCTGATTATCATAATCATCAGGTCAAGTCGTCTTTTATATCCTTAATCGCAGGATTATTTGAATGGTGATTGCTATTATTTCTATAATGTTTGATTTTCGCATGGATGCTTGGCTTCTTCGATCATCCAATTGATATGAAGTTTGGATTGAATGATGGAAGTAAAGAGTTACAGTATATCGAACTTATCCTGCTTGTTTTGATTCGAAGCGATTTAATTCGGTCAATGTGGAGCAGGGGTCAATCGGATCATAGCCCGATAGTCAGGTGTTCATGTGTCTGTTAAGATATTAATCGTCGATGTGACACGAAGACGATAAAGGCATTAGTTTTGAGTTAGGCTAGAGCAAGTGATGGTTAAACTTCGCAATCAAGATCAAGTAGTATCAATGTATTTTAGTTTTTAACTTTTTTTTCTGTGTGCAAATTAGTTTAATTTTGTTGGGTATAGGATAAGAAACGTGAGTTTCGTGAACTGTGCAGTGTAGGATTGACGTGGGAGTCTTACCGATAAAATGTCACGCTGTTCATGTGCAGTCTCCGCCCCTTCTCCTGTGATCTCTATCCAACTATACACGTATCTTCCTTGCTACAAAACAAACTATTCACAAAATATTCGCCTGTTATGTTGGAAATAGTAACGAAAATAGTATATGGCTATGTCTTCTAATGCTAAAAGAAAAATGAGTTTAGGGAAACAATCTTTTTATCATAGAAAGATACAAGACTATAAACAAAGATATAAGACGAACGCTGGATTGTAAAATTCGGGGAACATAACTACTTCATCGCTGATTGTTATCGGACTGGTGTAACAATATGCTGTAACGTGCATACCTTAGTACCACAAATGCGAGTCCGTCATGGAAACGTTAATTAAGGTAAAAGCTGATGTACGAGTAATGTGCATTAATCGTCTCTCAAATAGTGCGAGGATCCTTATGCGGGATTCGCTGTCAGTTAAGGTGAGAACCAAAATCTGTTGAGGAATACGTGGGAGCGAAGCTTTAGTACACATTAACGACCAAAACATTAGAGCTAGTGAGGTGTGTCGTCTACTGTTCACGGTCCACTACATTAGATATTCGTGTAAGTACGATCTAAACCATTTTCGCAGGGCTGTAGTTGGTGCACAAGATTACATCTACTCGGTAAATATACTATTCGTTAGGGTTCACTGAAATTAATTGATCATTGCACAAATATTCATCTTGTTATTGCTAACAGTAATAGCGTCCTAGAAAGTCCACATCATAAGAAAGCTAGGAAACACAATCATGATAGTGAAACCGGTCTTAATTTGAAAGAACTATTTGTCCAATCTACTAGTGCTATATGTTAAACGTGTCTTTATCATATTCGCCCAACAATACATTATTTATTGTTTTTATCGTGTAATTTTATATACGTATTAAATTTTTATGAATTTGGTTCGATATATAGTTTTTTTTTAATGATAACAAGATTTAGATATGAGAGAAATATTGGATATACTGTAACAGATGTCATATTTTTTTATATGAATATGTTATTAAAATTGAAAACATTATACTCTCTTCTTCTCATATTAATCACACATTTTTTTCTATTTGATTAGCCTAAAAAAAATATAACATTTTTTTTTGATGATTTTTTAATATATAAAAAATATCAAATCAATATATTATAGTAAAACTTCATATAAATTCGACACTTACCTAAATTCTTAATTTGATCAAAATATTTTAATAAATATTGGACCACGAGTAAGTAAGTTGGCATAACAATAACATAACAAATCTTAAGTAGCATCTCGAATGCACTTCCCACATGATATCGTTCAAGATCTTATAAATTAGTAGTAGTTCTCATGTCTTCCCATCCTCATCATCCCTCAACTCTATCCACCTGTAAACTCTGACAGTTCCGCTGTGATTGGAGTTTTTTTCGGCACCCAAAAAAAAGGAAAAAAAAAATCTTCTTTTGAGAATTGAAAAGACAACTGGATGAGTACGTCTGCGGTGCTCTGATTTCTAATGTTTAGCCAGCCAACTGCTAACAAGATTCATATGATTGAGTTCATAGAAATATTGTAATCAGTGTAGAATATAATAGGATCAGAGAGTTCAATCAGCATGATGATGAATAAGAGCATCTGTCTTCGGAGTCTGATCTCGACGGTCAGATCTTCCGCTTGTTTGATCAAGGTTAGTCGTCTTCCTGTTGCTATTGGAATAGGCCGGTCGATCACATCGGCTTGTTCTTGATATTTTTCTCTTTTATATCTTCGTTTTCAATAACGATGAGGATAATGACGATGATTATCCATTATCCAATATTCTAGATTGATATACCTTATACTGAATCATGCATATCACGATCAAATTTCCGACAACGGTTACATTAGTGTCTTGGTTTCATGATTAACTAACGTTGTTAAGGGACGCGTATGTATGCAGAATGGAAACCATCAGTTCCTCACATCCCAGGCGGCTTTTTCGCTGCAAGAAGCCATTGATCCGGCCTACAGGTAAAAGGAGCAATTGATATTGATCTACCGTATACATTCATCTGAATATGATTCACCAAATGACAATTCCTTATCTGTTGTTCGATTTCAGTGTCGATCACGAGCTTGCTGATGTCGATTGGGACAATCTAGGATTCGGTCTAACGCAAACGGACTACATGTACTCGATGAATTGCTCTGACGGCAACGAGTTCGTCAAAGGCAAACTTGATCCTTATGGAAATATCGAAATGAGTCCTTGTGCCGCAGTCCTGAACTATGGGCAGGTAACGGGCTGAAACCAAGAAGCCGATTTATTTCTATTGATTTTCGATAACTAAAGGTTTCTCATTTTTCTGTGAATTAAGGGCTTGTTCGAGGGAATGAAGGCGTTGAGAAGAGAAGATGGTCGTCTTGTCCTTTTTCGTCCCGATCAGAATGCTCTACGTATGAAGATGGGAGCCGAGAGAATGTGCATGCCTTCGCCTTCTGTTGATCAGTTCATAGATGCTGTGAAGCAAACAGCACTTGCCAATAAGAGATGGGTATTGCTCTCTATCCACTTCCTCAATCAGAAAAGTTACCACTCTTTTCTCAAGCCCTGTATGGCAGTAATGTAATGAAAATGTTCATCACGAAAAATATATACGAATTGTGTTTTCTTATGAAAAAGAAACCTGTAATTATAAACAAACCGGCCAGTACGACATGTCAAACAGCCCAAGCCTGTACATGGAAATTTATTCAGAATCTGGTATGAATTCTTTGGCAGATTCCTCCACCAGGAAAAGGGTCATTATATATAAGACCATTGCTGTTAGGAACCGGACCAACTCTCGGGGTGACGCCGGCTCCAGAATACACATTCCTCATATATGCTTCCCCTGTTGGCTGCTATTTCAAGGCAAGTAGTTCTTGTTCCTGGTTTTTCCGTTTTCCTGTACTTCAATCGGAACTTAAAGATGGAATTGATTAGAGGCATATTTCTATGACATCTTTTCAGGAAGGAATGGCTCCTTTGAACTTGTACGTCGAGGACAAGTATGATCGTGCATCCCCAGGTGGCGCCGGGGGTGTCAAGGCTATAACCAATTATGCACCGGTGAGTAGCACTTTTTGAAGTTTCTCTATTCACTAAAGCCAGTGTGACTCAGTTTACTAATCGTCGAAGTAACTGTGCTTCATATAGGCCTTGAAACCTATGATGGCAGCAAAGAGCAGAGGATTCTCTGATGTTTTGTACCTTGATTCGGCTGAGAAGAAGAATATCGAGGAGGTGTCCTCCTGCAACATTTTCATGGTGAAGGTAATGATTCAGCTTTGGAATACAGGTCTTTGTAATTTCAGAATGTCTCTGCAACGACATGTTTGAATAAGAACATTGTTGGTATTTCATCAGGGTACCGTGGTTTCAACACCGGCAACGAGGGGGACTATTCTCCCGGGCATTACTCGGAAGAGCATCATCGATATTGCACGTGATTTTGGTTACAAGGTAAATTGGGTTTTCCTTTTTAAAACTCTATCTCAATCATGATAGATAGTAGGAAGGCTATAATTAGTTACAACAATGAGCTATCCTGGTAACCCACACAGGATAGATCGTAGGGTACATGAATCAAGATGTAAAACAGTCAAGAGACGAAATCAAACTAATAAACTTAGTTCAGTTGAATCAAGCTCGCCAATTTATGTCTTCTCATCACTCCTTCAAAAAATGGGTTCAGGTTGAGGAGCGCTCGATAGCTATCGATGAACTTTTGGAAGCGGATGAGGTTTTCTGTACAGGAACCGCTGTTGTCGTCGCATCTGTGGGCAGCATAACATCCAAGGATAGAAGGTAGTTTAGGCATCTGTTTCTTCATCACTTTTTGCTCTTTAACAATTCCCCTATGCACATTGGATTAGTCCTAACTTCTGTCGTGGAAATTTGCAGGGTCGAATATCGTGCGCGTATTGACTCCGTTTCTAAGAAATTGATGTCGACGTTCTTAGGGATTCAAAGCGGTAGAATCGAAGACAGGAAAGGCTGGATGGTCGAGATCAATTGAGTTTTACTAATTATCTGATGGCTTGAATCACCTCGTGTGTTTTAACTTTCTTTTAAGATTTGTAACAGTTTGCTATTGTAATATCCATCAAATTTTTAAAAAATATTTTCGTAAGATATTTTGGAATATATTTTAAGAGATTTGTTTGATAAAAAAATACCGTAAATATCCTAACCACTCTCATAAATATCTCAACAAATTGTCTATATATATTTGTCATAAATCACTTTAACTTTATATCGAATCTCAGTTGAGAGTAGAGGAAAAAAATATAAGTTTTTCTCATTTTCCTTTCTTCCCATAGATTAGCTTATCCCCTATCAATCATGACCATCATTATCGGGCCGGATCGTCGGGTCGGATTCTGGCCATCCCCGTCTACCGACGACTTGAGCCAGCCACCCTCGACGCCACGACGACACCCCGACGTTGTCCACACCCGCGCATTGGACGGAATACGCCTATGTTGCCTCTCGCCGGAGCAGCCCTTGCACTGGACGACCGTCCCTGTCCCTCACCGGCTCGTGCATGGCCTCGTGAGGCCTCGACCTCCATCGACTTTCCCTGACGTCGAAAACGCCAAGGACAGTCGGAATCGACCATCAGTAGCCGGCTTCGACGACGATAATTGTGTGCGACAATGCTTCCTGACGGCCTCCATCGACCTTCTCGGACCTCGTTGACCGGCGACTCCAGCCGGCCACCCTTGCGTCGCCCTCTCCTCCGCCGTCGTCGCCAGCGCCTGGAAGCAGCTCCGTCGTCATCGCCAATGCATGCAAACAGCCTCGTCGGAGAAGCCCGCAAGTGTATATAATATTTGATCTGAGATAAGCAGATTATCCGATATTATTTTTATACGAACGCTACGAAGGAGTAGAATTAAGCTTGGAATTATTTGAAAAAATTTCTTGATTTTTATAAAATGATGATAACACACATCGTTATCCTATATTAAATGGTTGGGTACGCGTGACTTAATTTGTGTGACTGTTTGGTCACATACTTTTTTTTAAAATAAAAGAATAAAATCCTGATACTCCTGATTGTCTTTAATGTTTATATCTCTAAATGGGTAACGATGTAACCTGTAAAATATCATACATTATAATAATATTTTGGAATAATGTCTATTCTTGATATGTGATACCCTATACTGATTGAATATTACTTTTATAACGAATTATTAATCCTGAAAAATTTTAGAGAACGTTACAAAAATACCTGAACCATATGAAATTTTGAAAACGCCGTGACAGTTACCTGCTATATATGAAATTAATGTAATTAATTTTATGACATATGTCTGAAATCCTGAATTTACAAAAAAACATGGTAGTCACCTGCTATAAATTGGTTGATATGATTAATTTCATGTTTCATGTCTGAAATCCTGAAATACGAATATCCTGATAGTCACCTGTTGTGCATGAGTTAATATGATTAATTTCATGTATGTCTGAGAATTTTGAAATCTTGAATACGAGAAAATTCCTGTGAATATCAATGATTGAGAGAGTTACGGTTACATGAGTAGTTAGGGAGGGTGTAATTAATCCTTTTACGTGCACGCAGCGACATCAAGTGATGATCTTGTTTGATTAAAATTAACCGTCCTAAATCGACTCCAGAGATCATAAACTTGTTTAATTGTTCATAATACGGTCATATTAGGTAACGTATTAAATTCGTATGGTAACTCTTTCCTTGTCATCAATTTATAAAAGTGACGAAAATCAGCACGACATAACATGAAATACATGAAGAACCTTGAAAACTTTAATAAAAGATAAAGGTAATGAAATAAGGATTAACATGATCGACTTGAATTATAATTCTATACGTATTTATATATTCCTATTTGGCATATGATTGCTCGGTATTGTTTGCATTATATCTTGTTTGTGCATGGAAAACGTATGATATAATAAGCATGTCGGACCCCTAAAATGGACATGTATCCTGTGTTACTGGGCATTCGAGCTCTTTGTTACGTGTTTGTCTCAGGTAATAAAAAATCGTAAAATGAGTCGTTACATAACAATGATGATTAGATTCGGCTTTCTGTAACATTTCACTTATATTTTCGGACATTTGATTTTCATATAATTTAAGACGTGTAAGTTGGAAATTTTTTGTTAATTTTCTGTGTTTTTAATACTTAAACCCCCTGTAATCTTGTCGTTTTACTTCGAATGAAATTTGGAACGACGATAACGACACGTGTCTGATAGATATTGGATAAAAAACATGCGGCAACTAAGAATGCATGAACCAACTCGTATAGTCGTGTTGCTTTCAATGGGGAGCCAACTACTCCTCTTGTGGATCATCTTTCTGAACACTAGTAGTTGATTTTGATCAATCAATGCCATTACTACCATCTTTTATCAAGATCCATAGCAAGTCATGATTTATGGAGAGTTATTACATGGATCAATTTGGTGTAACCAGCATATAAGTTACAATGTCGGAGTAGTTTGGTTTAGGGAACGTGTACATACATCGACATGTAACCAGCATAATTGGTCCCTCATGTGGGGCCCCCAAAAAAAAAAAAAGAAGAGGGTAAAGGAAAGTAAATGCGTGTTATCTTTGGCTATAAAAAAGGAAACGCTTTGGTTTGTTTCATCATCACAACCACTCCCTAACAAAGTGAGGAGAGAAATTTTCAGGTTAGAATATTAAGTGACATTTTGTACGGATATATAAGTTTTGTAATAGTATGAAATAAAATTTATTGAAAGTTATCCTGATTATTATAATTTTTAAACAAAAAATTTATAATTCATGTATATTTTATATCACAATGATTTCAAGATTTTTATTATTTTTATTTTTTTAAGTCGTTTAAACGTAAAATTCATGATGTTTGAATTTATTTATTTTAAATTATTTAATTATTTTATTTTAATTATATGATAAGGAAAAAATATTGAGCAAATTTTCCTTGCAATTTATACGGTCTTTCTACACGGCATGCGTATCTTAAATGATAGAGATCTGATGGTGCCACTGTCACACACACCCACAACGTATTGTGGATCCTATTATAGCGATCTAAATCTACTCTCGCGATTTCACCACAATCTTGTTAATATAGTGCGCATACTATTTTTTCATCCAACACAGTATAGCTTCCGGTACTTAATGTCATTGATCATTCCACCCAGTATGTAACATCCATTTCCACAATAGTTTACTTACAGCGTCCCATACAGATTACGTACCTCTTCTATTATAGTAGAGACTATGGATGATTCTGCCAACATTACACACACATCCAAACCTAGCGGTCATTGGCTCTTTAGTTACAGAGATTGGATTAGCAATTAAGTTATCTCTATCCTATGGATTATTTAATCACACCCTCTCCCACTCCACTCTTATCCTTATGATTGGTTTTATTTTTAATTAAGAGGATTTAATAATTTTTGTGATAAAGAAGAATCCACGGTCATAATTTGAAGTTGGTGATTTTTTCAATTTAAAATAAAAAAAAAACGAAAAAAATAATCAAAATAACCAACAATTTAAATTATTCATCATTAAATCTTCTTAATTACAGATAAACTTAAAACTAACCACAAACTCGTTTTTTCCATAATTTTATCCCATATAGAAGTAAGTGATGTCTAGATTAGATTATGCTATCTTCCCTAATCCTATCCTATCCCCCTAACAAACGATAGGGGTGAGCAAAAAGGTCTCGAAGAACCAAACTGGACAGAAAAACCGGAAAAACCCGACTGTATCGGACTTGTATCAAGACATTTCGGTCGGGACGGGACATGGAATTTTTTGGTATCTAAAAGTCGGTCCGATATGGAATAAATATTAGGAATCGTACCGGTACTTAATGTCATTGATCATTCCACCCAGTACTTACAGCGTCCCATACAGAATACGTACCTCTTCTATAATAGTAGAGACTATGGATGATTCTGCCAACATTACTCTCATCCAAAGCTAGCGATCATTGGCTCTTTAGTTACAGAGATTGGATTAGAAATAATAAAAATCCCTGATTAAGTTATCTCTATCCTAGGGATTATTTAATCACACCCTCTACCACTCCACTCTCATCCTTATGATTGGTTTTATTTTTACTTTCAAAGATTTAATAATTTTTGTGATAAAGAAGAATCCACTGTATAATTTAAAGTTTGTGATTTAAAATAAAAAAAAAACAATCAAAATAACCAACAATTTAAATTATCCTTCATTAAATCTTCTTAATTACATATAAACTTATAACTAACCACAAACTCGTTTTTTTCATAATTTTATCCTATATACAAGTAAGTGATGTCTAGATTAGATTATCCTATCTTCCCTAATCCTATCCTATCCCTGTAACAAACGATAGGGGTGAGCGAAAAGGTGTCGAAGAATCGAACTGGACTGAAAAATCGGAAAAACCCGACCGTATCGGACTTGTATCAAGACATTTCAATCAGGACTCGAAAAGTCGGTATGATATGGGATAAATATTAAGAATCGTACTGATATGTGACCGATACTATTAGACATATGTAATTTTTTACTGGAATTATTTGATTATTATCTCTAACTTAATTAAAACAATGCCATTTTGGGTGGATCTTGTTCCATCCGAGGCAACTGAATCTGGGTTGATGGGTTACTGTAAGTTTTGTTGTTATCAATATGGAAAACATGACCATTCATGTGTTTTGGATAGACAAAGTAATATGGCTTTCGCGTAGTATAGTTTGTTCACAAGGATTTGCTATGGTAGCAGAAGAGGGCTGTGAGAGGTAGGTAGAGACGGCACACTTTACGCTGCCATTAATCACGTCGGGATCTCCTCCATGAACATGTTTTGGTATTTGAGGGGCGTGTTAACCGTTTCTTTATGATCTTTTTGTGTTAGTAGACTGTATTGATGTCCCTAGGGCTAGTTAATTGTGCTTTGTGTCAGTTTCAAAGGTGGTCGTTGTTTGATAATTTTTTTTTTTTGACAATTAACGGAAGAATGTTCCGAAATTTTCGAAATTATGAAAAATCCAAAAATTGATATCCAAAAATTAATATAAAATAAAACAAAAAATTTTAAAAACCAAATAATCAGAACGGAACAAAAAATAATAAAAAATCGGACGTTCCCGTCTCAGGCTCACCCCTGACATGAGTTGTTTCTTTTGAACAGAAAACACATTTCACGAGTGGAGCCCCGCCAGGAAAACGACGAGATCATCGGATGGATAACTACGACTTGAAAGTCTCCATCACTTGCAGCGAACCCACTGACTCCCTCACTCTTTTGTCTATTATACTACCCCTTTCCATGCTCATCATCACTTCATCGGATCAACACAATCGACATCGCCGCCGATGATGATTTGCCGTCGAAATCGGGTAGTGTCAGCGTCGTCGTTGTTAGTGAAGGTTCGATACGAATCCGAACCTATCTATGTGACTCATCGAGATTCGACTTAATCTTGTGGCATTCTAAACCCTAAACCTAAACAAAAATCGCATTAACTAATGATATATGGTGTAGGTTGGGGAGCGGCTTCGGTGCTTCGGATCTCATGTGGTCCAGGAATCGGGCGATGAGCCGCCTCGTGCTCACAAGAGGTAAGTAGGAAGGGTTGATTCAGTGCTAAGCAACGGGAAGAATTTCTTATATCTTGTAGATAGTAGCTCTTGTATTTCTTATATATTGAGGATGGGAGATGTGAAATGTGGTCAGGATGAAAAATGTAAAAAGGTTTTGCTGGCTTGTGTGGGAAAAGCAGTCAACCGACGATATCAATGTAACACCGGACGTTAAATAATTGAAATAGTAACTGAGCATGACTTGTATTGTCATGTGCATTAGATCTTTGTTATTGTAATTACAGTAGCGGGGATCATATTCTCATCTGGCTTGATGAATATAGGGAAAGATTGTTGTATTTCCTGACTTTGCTGATAAGGGGTGCATCTTTGTGTGACTAGAGATCATGCTTGATTTCGAT
>LIEC01007264.1:0-45630 GCA_001925005.1 Drosera capensis
CCCCCAAACCACCACCACTAGGAGCCTTTTCGCCAACCACCCAACCACTATGGTAATGGTCTGTTTATTGCCAGCTTCTAAATGGCTGTATGTTTCCGTTCAAGACCTTTTTCCTTGTTTTATTTGCTTTTTGTATTGGCTTTTCGGTGATGCATGCATGATTAACAACAAACCCACCCCCTCTGCCGATGACTTGATCTCGCTTTTATTTTTGCTAAATTGTGTGGAGAATAGAATGGACTCATTACGTTGACTATAATTTCCGTTAAAGCTGCTTTTGCTGCTTGAATATGCTTTTCCAGGTCTCGAAGCTAGAGAGACTTGATGGAATCTGTTAAATGGGATGGATATTGCGTCTCTTCTGTTTCCATGGAAACAAGGATGGATGATATATATATATATAGATATATATATATATATTGGGTGGGTTTACAATGAATTTGTATTGCTATTGCTAACCATGGCCAAAGTTTGAGAATACAAGGTAGGGTAGAATTTTGTTGGGCATAATCATAAGGAAGGAGTCCGTCCATGTTCTTGCTTCAACAAGTATAAACAAACAAGTGTCTGAAGTGCATCTGACCTCTCTGACAAATTTCGAGCCGAAAAATGGCAAAAAAAGCTTCTTCATGGACTAACCTATCTTGTCTTTAGGCTATCCAACACATAGATTTTCTTACTCTACTCTGTTTTTGTCGTAAATACCATAGAGATGCATCAATTCAGCATAGTAGTGGAATACTGCACTTTAACTGGTAACCCAGCTAGCCCAAAACTATACGCATCTTTAGCCAAGGTCCAATAATATTATTGTAACCGGGCTTTTTATGGGAACTGCAAACCATTGTGTCCTGCAATGGCCCATTGCCAGTTTTCACAACACAACCTTTGTAAATTAAAAATCCAAACTCCAATTATCCACACACACACACACACACACACACAAAAAAAAAAAAAGTAAATCCAAACTCCAGATCAAATACAAAAAAACATTAATGCAACACCACTCAATAGTCAAGTATGAGGCGTGCACAATTGAAGATTCATAAGAATGTAATTCTAAAGTACAACGCAGCTATCAAAATAACGACACGACAAACATGTGCAACGTGTAAAGATTTGTAAAACCTTTTGAAAATATGAGAAAGTCTCGATCATATATTGCTCATCCTGAAGTCAGGAAAACGACGACATTTGGAGAAAAAAAATAATACATGAAATAGCTGACATGAAAGCAACAGATGAGCTTTTGGATGGTTTTCAGGCATACAAAACCGATGAGAACGAACATCCCTTAACCTACAAAGCTGATGAGAACATGTGCAAAATCACAGTAGAAGAAAAGATATCCAGACTCCAAACTCACTCTTAGGTCTCCAAGTTGGATATAACAGTAGATGTTGGTTAACTATCATGCTAAATAATTAACTTCACGATACCTATGCATATGCATTCACGGGCCAAATGCCAAATACATTTCAGCTTAGCATGGAAAATAAACAATAAGCTGGGAAAGTCGATTCCTGTAGAAAAGGAGGTGCAATAGCCCAATAGCCCAAATACCTTTGCTTGCTTGCTGGTCAAATATGCAACCTTCTAATTCATCATGCCGTGCTCTTATTTGTCTAAAGAATGAGAGAAAGTGTTCCATTCATATAATTGTACACTTTGAACTTTCATCATCACGAATTAAATTCTGTTTATTCTTATCCACCCACAAGTTTCTTTAAACAGGTCGATAACAATAACGAAACTATTTAGGGGAAACAGTCAACAGACTGGACGAGTTCACATCCAGGAGGTAGTTTGTAGATGGACATTAGACCTCTATCAAGGTACTTAATGAAGCATATACATCATGCATACGTGTTCTAAATGCAAGTCTAACATCCGCTTGACCTAGACAATAATATAAGTAGAATATTATATGAAGTCGTATGTATAGGTATCCTAATTAATTCAACCAACCTGTTTGAGTTGACGTCGTCAAATGTCAAGACCTCCCTCCAACATGTGGAGATTACTTCATGTTTCTGCATTCCTCAATGTTCCCATCGGCGGCTGATTAATGCATGCTTCGAGCTGATCATCATAACTATTCACCTGCTATTCCTGTAACAAGAATTTAAACGTACGACAAAAGTGAACCAGTCACAGACGTGAGATTATCTTGCTGCATTCAAACAGGTAAAAATCTACAAACTTTGGTATGTATGTATGCCATCAAAAAAACCAAGTAGCAGGCATAGCCTTCTAATTGACCATACGTAAAAGTGATAGTTGTCTATACTTCCAAAATCATAATTCCCGCGGGGAACAAGTAGAACATTAGCTCATTAGCACGGCTCAAACATTCGAATAATCAGAAGGTTGAACCAAATCATTCAAAATCTTTGAACAGGTCAGCTTTATATTCAGATAACAACAGTGTCCAACTTTAATACTACTAACCACTTTAAAAGAGACATCGATGGTCCTCGAGCCTTTTCCAAGGTCTTTTTTTTTTTTTTTTGCTTATTTTCACGAAACTGTACTTTGGTCCCGTGAGAATGACCCTCCACTCATCCACTCGACTTGACTCCCTAATTTAACTTTTGGCACACATGCATTGGTTCCACCCTCTTGCATGATTACTTGTTCCGGCCAGTTCACGGATCAATACTATAATAATCATACAGTATTATATTTACATTAACGCTAACAGATTAGGATCTGTATAGTGCTAGATTAGACTTGTATCCACAATCATAAATGCAGGCAGCCAACTATCAGAACATTACTCAATACAAGACTTCTACGAACCGTTGAAAGGGAGCTTCGAGCTTATCTCATCCCTACATCCGATCTCTAATTACAACCCTGTGAGATCGACAAAACCCGATCATGCCAGACGTCCAACAAGACACGAGGGTGTTACTTTATTAAACATGCATGGGTTTCAAGGACTAGTTCATATATCCGAGATTTAGCTCGCAGACATCTAGAAAACTCATTCCCACAAAAGGGAACGGGAGGGAGGAAAAGGCAAATGAACAGATTTCTGGGGAATCTGTTTATCTAGTTTGGACCCGATAGCAATACATCAGATGTCCGAAAAACAACGATGCATTTTCAATAGGATAAAAAGACAACAGAAAACTTTCTCTATCGAGACATTAACCTTGCAAGAGAAGATGGTGTATAACATGTAAATGGGACATCATATACTAGTTGAATGTGAAAAGCATGTATTGAAAAAAAAAAAAAAAAACCGTGCTAATGCAATTGGAAAACATCTATACCTCAGAGACTCAGAAAAGAATATTCTGGACTGGTTTCGAATTGCAGGGCAATAGTCTTGAATCTGCAAATCAAGCAAGGAATTGTCATAATTTAGAAAAGATGTACCATCACAGTGGATAGAAAACAATTTAATGATAAAGCGAGTCTACCAAGAGTACCGTGTACAAGTATGTCCTTAGTATACCCCATTTCGACTTCATCCATACAAGTTTAACAAACTTGTGCGCGAATCAAATAGGAATTAAACTTTGCAGCCAGAACAATAAAATATGCGACTAAATAAAAGGGCCGTCCATTGTTTTTTCCCTACATTGAATGTGAAGAGAGGGATGAGACTTGTAGTCCAAATAAATCTCTTAGCCAAGTCAAGTGATGGGTGAAAAATTAGAGTAGACAGGAAGATCCTACCCCCCAACCATACGATATGAGTATCACTACATGCAAACCAACACCCACCAAAAGGCATTGTTCCAAACTAAAAGGCTGTAATCACATGTAGATGGATCTTAGTATTGCATGACCGAATAGAAGCTCTCGCGTCTTGTGAGCTCGCTTGCTTATCACAAATGGCTTTGCTCAATACAATCCAGAAGAAAGAATCACGAGCCCGTCTGAGATCTATCAGTGGCCGAGGCTGGTCACTAGCTTTAACAACATCAGCCAGATATGGTTAAGCTTACACCTTCACCATGTAATGCATGAAAGAGCTCACAACATCCATAGAAACAGAAAAAGGGTATGGTCTTTAATCGACCCAAGCATGGAAGACCCAAAAAACTAGAGTTTACTGGCTGGTAAAATGCAGTATAGCGAGTAAGCATGACAAAATAAAATAAAATAAAATATCTAATATATATATTATTACCAAAAGTCTTCCTACAGTCATCAATTTTGAGTTAAATAAGTATTTATAAAAAATCAAAAATTTAAAAATCTTTTACAAAATAATATTTCGACACTTTAATATTAAATATATATATATTATCCAAAGCTTTCCGACGATATTTCATGACGTCTAGTGGATCGCCATCAATTTTCAATTAAATAACTATTTATAAAAGAATCAAAAAATTGAAAAAATCTTTTACAAAATAATAATTCGACACTTTAATGTTAAATAAATATTTATAAAATGAAGAAACAAAAATTTAAAAATCTTTTGCAAAATTAATTTCTTAATAGTTTAATATTAAATAAATATCCATATAATCCAATCTAATCCACTCCAATCTAATCTAATATAGATCGTATTATCTAATAACTTTAAGTGCAGTAAATCATTTCGATGACAAGTGATATGACGAGATGTTATTGTCATTTAAAAATTTTAACAGATAATCAAGTAATTTTATTTTATTTAAATTAACAAAAGCTTATTCAATTAATTTTATGTCTTTTGATTATGAATTGAACGATCGAGATTAAATTTTGACAATATTAAATTTAACCTAACTATTTGATCAAAAGTTAAAAAAATCTGAACAATCAAATCAATAATTATAATCAAAAATTAATATCTCAAATTTAATATAAAATATTTAGATCAAATCAAAAATATATACGATCAAATCAAAAATATATAATAATTATATATGCAAATTTTTCACAAAGAAATAACGACAAGAAATCCTAATAATTTTATATATAAAATTATCTTTCAATTTAATAAAACAATAAATTTTGATAGATTTTATAAAAAAAAAATCACGTTCAATATACATTAATCTATATAAATAAATTATTTATTTACATTATTTTTATTCATTACGAATCAATATTCTAGTTAGAGACATATGGTGAAGATTATTAGTCTAGATAAGTTTACGGCACCATAGCACATTACTTCGAGTGTTTCTAGAAAAGGTGTTCTGGCCCTATCAACTGAAAATGCTATTCCTCGACCAATCATCCTGATTTATAAGCCCACATAGCATGTCAGAAACAATACTTGTCTCCAATGCCACACAGCATCTCATGATCCCCAATAATACTATTAACACCGTCAAACCTCCACATCGACACCAGAACATTGTGAAGGAACCCCAACAGAATCTGACATATTCTAATTTATTCCATTCACCACGTATAGACTATAATCCAAATTCAGGTAACTTAAGAAACTAAGTTGTGTAAAAACACCGTTTATACTATACAGTCTAAACTCAAATATCCAAGTCTCAGTATATAAGTACTGGCAAGCATCCACAACCTAACACAACCAAAATCATTAAACAATGTAACCCAGAGACTACAAAGATAAATCTCGCAACAAAATCTACACATCCCACATGACACAGCAGTCGAATCTACCACAAAGCTTTATTAGCACTAAATCTTTATGAGTCACAATCTTAGCAAGGGCAAATTCACAGCAGCAAAATCGTGGGATTTATACACTTCATTGATCCATGAGAAAGCGACTTGCTTGGCTCATGTTTTTTGGAATATTTGAAACCAATGGGCCCAAGCAACTCGTTTCCATTGTAATATGACTTATACCATCATCGCCTACGACACAACTATTTATCATCGGTTTAGAACACATCCAGCTCATACCCAGTAGTGTGCACCCTCCAAGCTGGTAACTGAATGATTGAAGCATTAATTGCACCAGCAAGCAGCACCAATGACCCAGAAGAATTAAATAAAAAAACACACACACACACACATGAAAATCAGCATGAATTCACAATACTAACGATCCAAAATATTAAGAAAACGGATCAGGAAGGATCGCAGAACCCCACTCCAGTGGTCTTCCTGTATTTCCATTTTCATGTTTCATGCAAAGTAAAAGCACACGGTAAACCGCAAATGAGGAAACTGATCTCAGATAACTCAGAAATCCAGACTCCAGAACTGTGGTCATGGCACGGGATCTAGAAACATCTCCTCCACCAACAGCAACATCTTCACCATGGTAATTAAAGTTTCCCCATCTACCCCTCTCCCTTTTTTCTTAAATGTAAGGGCTAACTCGTAGAGAAAAGGAATGGGGGTAATAATTAAGCAACCAGCTTATCAGATTAGAATAAGCTAGACGACCTCATGTAGTATCGACCATTAGACAACCTCATGTAGTATGTAACACTAGAATTCAACAACGGAGGACAAAAAGGTCTTGATTGGCCGGTCACTTTTATTTTTCCCTGGTAATAAATGTATTGACAGCAACAAAATAAAAAAACCCTCATAGATCATGTGCAATGTCCCGATTTTCTATTATTTAATAATTATACATATGACGTCATTGTCGTTGGACCCACGCCCCAGCTAGGCAAAAATTTTACTTCTTGTATTAGTCATAAGGATTAAGCTAAGTTTATTTATACATAATTAGTTTAAAAACTTTTGATATATTTAATCATAACCTCATAACATCACATTTACAGCGGAATTTTTATCCTTTCTAAGATCAGAACACATTTCATACATAAGCTACATCTAACATCAAATGTTATATTACACTTCTCCTTCAAGTCTTACTCCTTCAATAAAAAAAAAAGAAACACAGAAAAATATTAACCGTGAGTCATATGAGCTCAATAACCAGTCGATTCTCTTATCAGGGATTACACGAGAAAAAAAGACAATAAAAAAGGGAAATGGTCACTGACATACTTTATTTCAATACTCTGTATTTATCATGTCAATCTAACATTCAAAATTATCACCACAAACATAACAATGATCTATCCTATTCATATAAACACACTTAACACCACATAACAACGTTCGAATCCATACGTCCATCGACACTTCAGAAATTATCGACGTCATTTACTATCATCATACACTATATGATAACAACAGTTAAGATCTTCATATCAAACAAACTGAGACAATGACACGACTGTTACACTCAACAGTTCACTCAAGATTTTGATATATTTATCATCATGTCAATCACATAGAGACGACAGACAATAGATACCCTCAACGTTATAATTGTGTCATTGTCGAGACTTATTCAATTTTAATAGATAAATTTTATGCAGCAAAAAGGACATCCGCGAAAGGGGATCAGCCAAACCGAAACCAAGGATCTCCTACATTGCGATATCCTCATATCAAAAGGTCGATGAAAAATATCACCACCAAGTCACTGTATAACACATGTGATAGACACAACGCTCTTTGTGTTTTTATCATGAAGTTATCTCACTAATTTATGAATTTACACTTTTTCACACACTCACCCTCATTATACCAAAAAATAAAACATAACACACACCATGCAACAATATTCCACAACACTCAATATTTAGCACACAGCAGTTGCATTTCGTATTTTATGTCAGTACGTTGAAAGATTTCAATGCATATTATTACACCCACGGTATAATAATACGCATCGTCACACACAATCAATATAAACGTTATCTTTTATCACAGTTCTTCAGATGCACAAGTTCAGTCTCGTACTTAAGTAACGACAAGCAGCGTCTTCAACTCCTTCTCTTATTAATGATGAAAGACCCTCGTCGTCTTATTATTATTGTGAAACTAAATTTTACGAAATTTTTGAGATCCTTATTATATTTTTGTCATGATTTTAACAAACGAATTTTATAATCCAATTATATAAATTATAATATTTAGTAATATATTATTTTTATTATCTTTTGAGAAAATAAATTATCTCAAAATTTTCGGATATTTACATTATATATAATGTCTTTGTTATAAGTTGAGAAAACGAGCCATGAATTTCCAAATTTTTGAACATTGCTTCACATGCCTCGTCTTCACCACACCAAGTAGGCATCTCTTATTTGTATTTATATGCAATCGGCCATGCATACTATGCTGTACTCCCAATTCACTAGCCCCTTCCTTTCCTTGCCCACCAACTCCTCTTCTCTTTCTCAATATTCATTGATCACACTCTTTTCCACCTTTCCAAAACCAGTTTCCATCCAATACTGTCTCCATTCCAGTGCTCATACCTACAAATTCATAAAACCGTTTCGTTTCGTTTTTCTCCCTTGCATTGTCATTCACGCCGTAGCCTTTGCCCATTTGCTTAGTTGTAACATTAACCCGATTTCGAGCCAATCAAGAAGCCTTCATTTGATTGATTTCTTCTAAGAAGAAGACGACGCTCGATTTGAGTCTCTTAGCTAGTGGGGGAAAATGGACTTCTTCATATTACTCTGCCTAGTTCCCCTGCTATACCTATTCACCACAATATGGAAAGGGGCATTCGCAGGAGGAGACAAATCCTGCTACATTTTGGACTACGAGTGCCACAAACCGAGCGACGATCGTATGATCAGCACGGACATCAGCGGGGACATCATAACGCGGAACAAGAACCTAGGCCTAAACGAATACAAGTTCCTCCTCAAAGCCATCGTCAACTCCGGGATCGGAGAACAGACCTATGGTCCCCGAAAAGTCCTCGAGGGACGCGAGGAGTGTCCCACCCTCAACGACTCCCTCGAAGAAATGGACGATTTCTTCCACGACAGCATCGAGAAACTCCTGAAACGATCAGGAGTCTCACCGCAGGAAATCGACATCCTGGTCGTCAACGTGTCGATGCTGGCGGTCTCCCCCTCGCTCACATCGAGAATCATAAAGCACTACAAAATGAGAGAAGACATAAGATCGTTTAACCTCACCGGGATGGGATGCAGCGCGAGCCTGATCTCCGTCGACATCCTCCGAAACCTCTTCAAAGCGAACAAGAACCAGTACGCCCTCGTGGTCACATCCGAGTCCCTCACCCCGAACTGGTACACCGGCAACGACCGATCGATGATACTGGCCAACTGTCTGTTCCGATCCGGCGGATGCGCGATGCTGTTGACGAACAAGGCGGCGATGAGGAAGAAGGCGATGTTCAGGCTCAATTGCCTCGTGAGGACGCATCACGGTGGACGAGACGAGGCGTATGGGTGCTGTATGCAGAGGGATGATGCCGAGGGCAGATTAGGGTTTTATTTGGGCAAGGATTTGCCCAAGGCGGCCACGAGGGCGTTCGTCGATAATCTTAGGGTTCTTGCGCCCAAGATCTTGCCCGTGACGGAGCTGCTCAGGTTCATGTGGATTAGGATTTTGAAGAGGTTGAACTTTGGGGCGGCGAAGAAGGCCGCCGCCGGTGGTGCTGGTGGCGCTGCGGCCATTGATTTTAGGACTGGGGTGGATCATTTCTGTATTCACACAGGTAAAAAAATGGGTTTCCTCCTCGTTCGATTTTAATTTTTACTGTTTATTGGTCAATTTCCAAATCAGATGTTTTGATTTTTGTTGAAGAGCCCAATCATGCATTTTCATGAATGCTATCTATGTGATTGGTGATGAAAAAGATTGTTATGTTAATTCAAAACAATCGTTTTGTATATGATTACAAGATTTTTTTTTATGTAAATCATATAATTATTCCTCGTCATTTAATACGATAGTTGTAATATTGTTTTGAATACAGGTGGAAAAGCTGTGATCGATGGCATTGGGACCAACCTCGGACTTAGCGAATATGATCTTGAACCCGCGAGAATGACATTGCACCGGTTTGGTAACACATCTGCGAGCAGCCTTTGGTACGTGCTATCATATATGGAGGCGAAGAAGAGACTGAAGAAAGGCGATCGGGTGCTGATGATAAGTTTCGGAGCAGGATTCAAGTGCAACAGCTGCTTGTTGGAAGTGATGAGGGATTTGGAGGGCAACAATGTGTGGAAAGAGTTCATTGATAATTACCCAGTGAAGAAAATTGTTAACCCATATCTTGAAAAGTTTGGCTGGATCAATAGCGAAGTTGAAAGTACATTCAAGATGCCTGGGAGTTTCTCCGGTAAGTAACTTTTCCCTTCCAACATTAGAGGGAAAAAAGGGTCAATAGTGTTTCATCTTTTTCTTTCTTTTTCTTTCTTTTTTTTCCATACCTCTTCTTTTACAAATACTTGTATTGATTTTGGGTGTGGATGGTCTTAGTTCGCTCTTTGAAGTGATATTTTTTATGTGGTTTATTGAAACTCTTTGTTATGAAGGGTTCCATTACTTAATCACTGTGATTGTTTTGATACTGTAAGTTTTCCAAGACGATAGCTGAAAGCAATAATTGATACGAGAAGAAGGTGACACCCCTGGCCCTGGACACGCCCCCTTGGGCCTGGGAGGATCATCATGGTTCACAAAAACACGTCCCGTGAAAAAATGCTCATCTTTGTTCACGCTCTTAACCAATGGAGGGCTTGTTAAGCTTGATTAACATTTAACAAAACCTTATTCTACCATTAACATGGGTAAGACGAATCAGAATATATACTACTAATGAGTAATGACCCGGAAGATCAGATACGGAAAGGCGACGGTCCCTCTCTGTTTTAAAGCAGGATGTGTGGTACAAGTATGTATATCAGAACTCTATAACCAGTCGGGACGGCGAGGCCCATTTTCGGGGGTTTTAGCTAATTGGGTGGTCCCAAGTGCAGTTTGCACCTATACTAAACTCATATCAACAAAAACAAAAGCCCACCACTTTTAACTTTTCATTCTCCTCTTAACATGTACTCCTCTGGCATGGTGCATCTGATTCATCATTTTGCTGCGTTTTTTTTTTTTTTTTTTTGGGTGAAATTTAGGACTATAAACATAGGCCTATTTGCAAAAATGCACGGGGAATTTCCTTTTGTCTTTCAGAGAACGACTTGTTTTTTGTTTTGGAATTCGATCGATTCGAGTAAGCTGGTCCACAAATGTATATCAAGACCCTTGCTATTGCTAGCTAGGTAAACGACCACGGCATGTGCACAATCAAGATTGAAGAAGTGAATGAAAAGCTGTGGAAATCAAATTGAGCCGGTAGTTTTAACCTTTCATACCAAATCTTGAACATGACGATATCATTCTGTTTGGTGTTGATTTGTTGAACCAACTCTTTCAGGCAACGAGCTTTGAAGCTTTGGAAATTACTACCTCCGGGAACAACTCGTTTGGCCTTAGGAACGATTGTAATTCCAATCAGTATCGACATTATTGACATAGGAAGATGTAGATTATGAAGTACACAATGAGTTATCTGTGTTTATTTTGAACTTTTGGAGTTAATCCCGCAATGTACGTAGTAGTATCAAATTAAGATGTCAAGACTGTTGCGTAGTGGCATCTACCCCCCCTCTGTGGGTGGACACCGACATGTGCCAAGCTTAAAATCGAGAATCAATCACAAAAGTAACAATAAAATTAAGGTGACAGAATGACCGATTTTTCCGAGACTTGTTTTTTACAATTTTGACGCGACATGAGGAGTATAAGGTCTCGATCTACTCAGGCAAGATGAAACCTTGTAAGTAGACATGGCAAGCATTCCACTGCCGTCCTTTATATATATGAAATGTCTCCAACGCCCCTCGCTGTTCTGAAGTTGATAGTCCATCCATCCACATGCCAAGCCAACGTATAATTTTGCTTCACCACGTGATCATGCCTGTCTTTTTCTTTTTTCTTTTTTCTTTTCGTTGGTGGTCCTAATTGTACAATGTATTTTCGTTCTTTCATTTCAATTATAATAATTTGAATTAATAAAAAAGATAATTTTATCCCTAGTAAAAGAATAATAGATGAGTCGATGTAATACAAAATAGAGATATTTTTATATTTTAAAATAAAAAAATATTATAATTTAAATAATAAGATTCTAATAACTTGAATGAGACGTAGAAAATACATAAAACCTAAAGAAGTGCATGATTGTCAAGAAAGTGACTAATTTGATCACACTTTTTTTCATTTTGTTCTCCCGTCCAATATATGTTTCGTGAAAATCGGCTAGCTTTCTTCGAAATTTAAGGCAAGGCATGTTACGGTACGTACGATTTTTCGCAATAATAACAAACAGTTTATAAAAGCAATATTATAGTGACCAGGGAGCGATGTCACCGATCAATAAACACACAATCCACGTCCTTGCTTTCGTGGCGATTTCTATTGGTAAAGTGCCTTATATTTCCACAAGCCATCGTTAGGATTAATAAGATTAAAATATACAACATCTTATCTTTAATCGTGAGGTCTCTGTGCAGGTTAAAGACGCAATAAAAAAAACTCAGCACAAAAAGCGAGGAGGAGGAAGTACGTACAGTACAGTATATCACAAGAAGCTAGACAAGCGATTTCCTGCGTTTCACATGATCAAGATATATGATGGAGTCATACATGAAATCATCATAATTTCTCCAACTTTTTTTACTATAATTTTTTGGACCAATTAAAGAGGTGACAATCGAACGTACGTCTCATGAAAGTAGCTTCTTGATTGAACATTAAAGCCTACGCATCATAATCTAAAGTACTTATGAAAAAAGCTTCATAATCTTTAAAAAAAAAAAGGAAAAAGAGAGGGTTAAGATTTTGCTTTATACTACTATACTTCTTTTTTTTTTTTGGATAATGATGCTTCATACTACTATACATAATGCAATGACATGAACAAAATAATCAAGAAGTTAACACTGAAACTTTCTGAATTGATATCTCTTAAAGTACCTATTATTTGTGTTTGGGATCTTCCTACTGATGTCATAATGGTAAACAATGCGTCACTTGTGACAATATGATACAAACTAAGATATCATCCATTATGTCATATTTTTGCATAATCAACTGACTTGGAAATGAGAATACTTCTGAGAAAATCTCCTAAAACTTGGGCCGAGTCATGAGAAGATGGGCCATCTCACAACGGGTCGAAACCATGTACCCGAAACCAACTACAGGTCCAACAAAAAAGGTAACCAATGTCGGCCCAAGCGATATTTGTCGTGTTGTGAAGACCCCAGAGTCGAGCGCCTATTAGGGTTGTGAGGCGGCCAATTCACATAGATGGTCCATGGAGAACAATAACATCAACGACAAGAAGAATACCTCCTCATCTTCTTCATCATCATTTTCGTCATTTCGCCGTTTGAAGAAGAAGAAGAAGGCTCGTGTGCCCAAGCTGCGATCGCAGCTTCTTATTCGCAAGAGATCGAAATCTGGTATATCACTCTTTCGATCCTAGCTCGCTGCTGGATCAATTGTTATTTTTGCTATCATTGATTTATGTATTAAATGAATGAAATCGAAATGGTATGTCATGTGATTTGAGTGGATATCGTGTGTGTGATTTCGGATTCTCCGATGATTAATTGCTGCGAGGTTGCCTTATTGGTTTTTTTGGGGGCCGTCAGTGTTTTGTTTTTTCCGTGGAGTAATTGGATATCTGATGTGGTGGTTACTGGTTGTGCAATTGAGTCGAAAATGGATTCCGTGATTGTTAACCTTTGAGATCGCTATTAGTCTTGGTGAGATGAAATATACCAAAATTGCTATTGGTAAAATACATATATAGTCGTATACCTTTTTGTTCTGGACAAGTTATGAGCCTTTTGGTCTCCCCGCTGTTGTGTTTTACCAACTTTGATTGGTTGTAGTACCATGTACTCCGATGCTGGGGTTTGAAAAGTGTTTCCACAATCATGAATTATTGGGTGTCAAAGAATGACTAACTATAAATGATGCAATTTCACAATCCACGGTAAGATGCTATGAGTTCCGTTGATGCATCGCTGACGGTACTTCTGACAGGTATGGATCAACAAAGGGATATGTTTGTGCCGCCACGCACGATGGCAATGTATTATGTTGCGAATGTGGTACCTCCATCCCGCCAAATGCTGCCAATATGTGTGCCAAATGTTTTTCCTCCCGTGTCAACATCACCGAAGGTTTACAGAAGAGAGTGACCGTTGTGTTCTGTCCTGAGTGTAGAAGATACCTACAACCTCTCAAGACTTGGATCAGAGCCGAGTGGGAGTCCGAGGAACTCTTGACTTTTTGCGTCAAGAGGTTGAAGCTTAAAGATGTGAGGTTAGTTGGGGCAGAATTTAAATTCAGCGTTGAAAACTCGAAGAGGATCATAGTCAAGCTGACTATCCAGAGAGAAGTTCTCCATGGAGCGATTCTCGAGAAATCATATGAAGTTGTTTACGTGGTACTGTATTATATGTGTGACTCCTGTAAGAGGATCCAGGCTAATCCGGACCAGCAGGTGGCATCCGTCCAGCTCCGGCAGAAGACTGATCACAGTAGGACTTTCTTCTATTTGGAGCAACTTATTCTCAAGCACAACGCCCATCCCAAGCCATAAGGACCAAGCAGCTTGGGGATGGTATTGATTTCTTTTTCTCAAATAGGAGCCACGGTGTGAAATTTATCGAGTTTGTTGGTAAAGTTACGCCAATCAAGTACTCCAATAACAAAAAAAACAGTTGTCGCATGGTGGAAAGAGCAACATTTACAACATTCAGTACACATTCACTGTTGATATATGCCCCATTTTTCGGGAAGATTTGGTTTGCCTTCTTCCCAAGTTGTGACCAGCTTCGGAAACTTGGGGCCGCTGGTGATTTGCACGAAAGTCGGCAACAGTATATCCCTGGTGGATCCGAGTACTTTAAGGCATTGCTATCTGGATGCTGATCGATACTGGAGAGAACCTTTCACTCGCATGCTTTCCAGCAGGCAGCTTGTGGAGTATATTGTTCTTGACATTGATGTTGTTTCTCCTGAAGTTGACGTTGCTGGTTCTAGGTATGTTCTAGCTGATGCCGAGGTGCCTCGTGTACTTAATATTCAACATCAGGACACACCTTGGCCATCTTCTGAATCCTGGGGATTATGCTTTTGGCTATGATCTGTATGCGGCTAACTTAAACAATGCGGACTTGGATGAGTATAAAGGCCTTGTTCTACCCGATGCTATCCTAGTGAAGAAGAGCGATGAAGAGAAGCGCCAAAAGAAACGTGGAAAGCCTCAAACTTGGAAGCTTAAATCTTTAAACATGGAGGTTGAGGAGCAGCCTACAAGAGGTAAAGTGGACGCGGAGAAGATGAATAATGAGTACGAGGAGTTCTTGAGAGATCTGAAGTAGAACCCAGAGCTAAGATTGAACAGATCCTTATACCGCAATACGGAATGCTGATCTTGAACTTGATGATGATGAAGACGCTGATGCTTTTGGTGGCAATGATGATGTCGAAGCCGGAGATGACAGCATGAGGGATTGATTGTTTCATCTTTTGTGGATTTTTGGATTTGTTGTGGTTATACAATTCTACCAAGGTCAATGCACTTTTCTCCTCGAGAAAATTCACTGTTCCCCCCCCCTTCTTTTTGGTCATGTTTCATGTTTTTGTTTGCTGGCTTTAAGTGCTGTTTTAAGTGATTATGATCTTTAGTTGTAAGCTCACCAGGTTCTGATTTTGAATTCCTGGTGTTATATGTTTGTTTCCAATATGGTCTTTGTACGTGTTAATTATCTCTCATCGGATGAATGGTATCACTTTCATCGCAAGAGTGCTGATGGCTGTTTAGCAGATGAATCAGAGCTAGTGTTTGAGCTACAATCCCCTTTGATAAATGAGAGGGCACTCAAAAGTTTGAAGCTAGGTGTGTATTGTAAATGCAGGTTGTCCTCAGTTTAGTAAATACAGGTGATCTAAGAGCTAACTCTTTCCCCTGTTTATGATCCCTCGGATGTCGTCAACACTATAGTGGCTGACTTGGATGCAGCAAGCGTTTCGACAGAGTAAAACTGTGATGAATTGGTGATATTTCAAGAGTAACAAATCTTAGTAAAACTCCGTCAATGGGTGAAAATGGAAGTTACAATGCATACATTTTCTTGTACTTCTCATTGTTCAAGACCTCTGTGTCAGACATAACAGAAGCTGACCAAGATCTTGACATGCTGCCCTTCGCCGATTTCCTGATGCTCCTCCGATTCTTGGCCTCCGTATGATGCCTAACGACCCAGTAACACATCGTGCCCAAAGTGGTAGTCATGATGGTTGTGCCAATGACTGTCACTCCTATTGCAAGCCATCTTTCATGCTTGCCCACCACGACAAACGAAAGGGCCAAGAATGCAATAGAGATCAAAACACAAGCCAGCCACATCAGCTTGTTTATGATCGCCATCATCTTCTTCTTGGCCTTGCTCTCTACCACCACAACCGAGGTCTGAACCACAACGACAGCTAATGAAATGAAGAGGGCAACAGAGTCGAACACAAAGAATATCAAAAATGCAGGAGTTGGAGCTATGTTTGCTTCTCCCAGGGAATGGCCGGGAGGAATATTTGTCGGGTCATCAACATATTGGCCAGGGACCGTGAATATGGCTGCAAAGGCCACTGTTGCAATAAGGACTGCGACAACGTTGGTGGAGTTGATGGCGTTGTTTAAGCCTTCTGCGTGCATCTTGTTGAGGCGTTTGGCTATGCCTTGCACACGCATTCTTGTTTGGCGTGCGTGCTCTAGCTGGTGGTGAACTTCATGTTTTATTTCACTGACTGTCTGTTTCAACTGTCTTGCTGCATTATTTGCTTCTGGCTTGATGTCTTTTGCACTTTGGACGCCATGTTCTTGGAGGATTGCTGCCACATCCGGATGGTGCAGTTTCTCGGCGGTGTCAAGAGCAGTTTCTCTGGCCCTGTTCACGGCTGTTTTGTCAGTATCTTTCTCGGACAGCAATCTTTTAACAATCTGCAGATAAAGATCTTGTTTCAGCTTTCACGTCCTATTTTGGACAGGAACTGATACCCTTCTCTGGGTAAAGCTATATAATTTTGGGTCATCATAATGTGTGATAGCATGAATCTCAAGCTCTAGCAAAGAATAGCTAGTGTAACTTACGACTTAAAAAAAAACGAACTCAAACCAGCAGTGACATGACCAAACGCGTGATATGAATCTCATGATGCCGACTTGAGTTTATGAGTGAACAGGTTGTCATCTTACCAGGAGAAACTGGTATTTTGTGTGTTCGCAGTTCAGTGACAGGTAGAGATAGCAGCGCTAAAGGTTTAAAAATGAAGGAAAAACCTACCTGGCCTCTACCCTTCCTGGCTGCAACATGCAGTGGCGTATTGCCCTTGGTATCGGCCAGGTTAAGTGAAGAAGGATCTGCCTTGATCAGCTCCTCCACCACCTCCAGATTCTGACCTTTGACCGCCATGTGAAGCGCAGTCTGCCCCTTCTTATCGGTCCTCCTTGTGATCCCAGGCTCCTGCTGCACAAGTGCTTTCACCACCTCCACATGACCATTTCGTGCTGCAGCATGCAAAGCTGTCTTGCCGTTACTCCTAGCTATAGTCGCTAGCCCACCCCCTGATTGTAAGAGAAATGTGACCACCTCTACGTGTCCTTGCGTTGCAGCCGTCTGCAAAGCAGTTGTGTTTGATGTATCACATGTCATTGAGAGATCCGGATGCGCCTCCATTAGAACTTTCAATATCTCTGGAACAGATCATGGACAAAGCAACTGAGGTTGAAGGATTCCATAGACCAGATGATGTAGTTTAAACAAGAGATAATGGAGTGTAAAACTTCAGTGAAAATAACATACCTAGGTCCCCTTGCTTAGCAGCAATATGAAACGCATCATAACCATTTCTCGCTTTGATGCTGGCAGCAACAGGATCATAGAACTTTATGAGCTCCCTTACTACATCAACCTGCCCATTTTCTGTTGCAGCATAAAGTGCCGTCTCCCCCGATTGGTTTTGCTTTGATAAAAGTTCCGTAAGTTCCTCCTCATCTTTTCCACCGAGTATATCCATCACAGTGGCTAAATTTCCAGCTCTGGCTGCGGCATGAAGTAAGGTATCGTCACGCTTGCCAGTCAACTGCTTTGTCATCTTCTTCTGGGGCACAGCAGTCTCTACCAGCTGTGCTTCCACATCCATCTCTTCGACCATCAAGACAAAGCCTCTTCTCACCCGGCCAGCAATGAGATGTTTATTAATTCACATGCTTCTTCAAAAAAGACATCGAAACTTGTACCCATTTCAATTCAATAAACCCTTTCATGTATTTTCTCCTCTCCTCTTTCTTCCCTCGTTGAAACAATCCACCAAAGTCAGAAACTCAAATCTGGAGAAAAATCCTCGAGCATAAATCTAATAGCGCATAGGGGCTTAAACAATCCAGGTTCATCCAGGAAAAAAAAATCTGATTTCACCATATTGTACCATGCAAAAACCCGAAATAATTCTGATCAAAGGGAAACATCAAGATCAATGAAGATCGATTGGATTAAATTGCAGATCAGAGAGGATGGAGAAACATGGGAAAGAATAGGTGTTTACCTGGGAACGAAATGACAGCTATTTTTCATCAACCATCCGAGATGAAAGAACTCCTAATCAATTTCTAAGAGGGTGGTGCATCTCATCAAACACAAAAAAAGCAGTTAATGGATCAAAACAACCTTTTTCCAAACAAAGATCTCTGTTCCTGAAAATAGGTTGTTATCATTGTCATTTAAGTAAATGATACAGGGAGATTCTGGGAGCAAAAATTTAGAAAATGAACCTCACATCACGTCACGTCACGTCACTTTTAACCAACTCTTGAAATATGATTAATAATATCATAAAAAGTTAAACGTTGTTGAGAATTACTCCAGAGAGAAAGCACCTGCAATGAAGGTAATAGTGCTTTACAAGACAATCAAAGTAGGACCTTTAAGCAAAGAAAAGGAAAAGAAAAGATCAGGATCAAAATTGGGATGATAGATAGATGGTGACGGACGGATATGCTGAGAGTATCTTTTGGCTGCTTAATTCTGTGCAAGCAGGAGAAATCAGCTTGTCGTAAAAGAATACTGTAACATCCACAGTGCGTTTAATTACAGATGGAAATGATAATAAACTTCCTAGCTGTTATAGGGAATTTGCGAAAGTCCAGTGTAAATTATATGCATATCTAAGTGATCTCCAACACTTAATCAACAAAAGCGCAATCCTGTAGCATCATTTTGTGTTTTTAAGTAATCAGACTAATCAGAAGCAAAGTGTTTAGGAGCTTGAACCACAACAACTATACATGTTTAAACATTCAACAGAACCGGGATCATCTGCTGTTGCAAGTCAAACAGCTGTCTCCTTTTTTGGTGTAAAATTGGAGGTTTTTTGTTTTTTTTTTTTGATAAGAAAAATAAACAGTTTTGACTTGACCACCTCACTGCAGAGGATCCGGCTCCACATTTAACACCACTGAGGTCGAACCTTCCAAGACTTTGTTGAGGTTGTCTCGCACACACTGGCACATAATTTGTTTGCACTTTTTTCTTTTGGATTATTGTCATATTACATCCTAAAATCTTAGGTATTTTTATATTATAATCTCAATAATTTATATTTTCATATTATTTGTTCAAATTATTATCTTATGGACAAATTACTGAATCAAATAGTTTCCATATTACCATCCAAATTTTGCTTTTTTTCAATTTTAATGGTTCAAATTGTCACTTTTTTAAAAATTGTCACTTTTTAAAATAACACACAAGTAAGAAGGATTGTAATTTTTTTTACTGTAATTACTGCACCTCTTTTTTTTGCTTTGGTAAAAAAGGATTGTGAGGCTAACTGTAACAAAAAAAAATTATAACCCTCATTTGAAAAAGCTGTCGTTAATCCTGTTGAAGAGGTAGGGTCCATAGGCTCTACCTTTGTGATCATGTTGATACTTGATCAAGAGTCAGTATGTTTAATATTTCATCTTTAAATGATTGTTGAAGCTAAATTAAAATGAGTAATCCCTCAATGTGATTGTTTTTATGTTTTCTAAACACAATGCTTAAAGTGATGATCTTGAAGGTTATACCATACTAAATAGAAGTTTTTACCTGCATATGTTACATCGCTGTGAATGTTATCATCTGTGTGACTTAAAAAACATGTATGGATACACTAGATTTCCTCATCGGGTTCATCACCTAATACTCTAGGTTGCCAAGATATTCTTTAAAAGATATTGACAGGGAGAAATTTTGACGCCCCAGTCCTTTTCAGCAGTACATGTACCTACTTGTAAATATGGGGACTTGGCGAGTGTGTGTCGAAAAAGATATGGTCATGGATGTTTAACCTGCTCTCTCTCTTTGGGTTCATTGCGGAAGAGTGGTGGACGGGTGGAGCATGTGAAGGAGCACATTAAAGATTTTTGAAATGAATTTAAAATATTCAAAAAAATTATAAAAATTAAAAACATCATTAAAAAACGATTCAAATAATTTAAAAACACAACAAAATTAAGAAAAAAATCTTGAAATGAGTTTAAAACACTGAAAAACGTTGTTAATACTTGTAAATGAACAGATTGAGAAGCAGAGCATAGTTGTTTCAATGGTGTTGTTTTGTACTTTTGATCTAGTATTTGTTGATTTATTGGTAGTTATTTCCTTTTGATTGATTATGTCTACAGGTTGATGACGTAGCTCATGTTGAATGTATGTGGGGATCGACCATGATTTGGTGTCGATGACTTTGTGCTCTATGAAGTTCATGTTATGTTTCCCTTGTCCAATTATTCAGAAATTTGAAGCCGTGGATTACTCTCTTGAAGGTGTCGGGTCGGGATCATAGCCCTATATTCTTTTTAAAATTTTCTCTCCTTCTGATTCTTTGTTAGGCTGCATCCATGTCTAGTTGCAAGTCATCTTTGGCCGCAGATGCAATGAATGCTGAGCTATATAGACTATAGCTGATCCATGATGCGGATAGGCTCTCCATTGCATAGGATTTGATCTTGTCTTGATCTCTATTAGACAGGAAATGACTCCATACATAGATAATGATGCAGATAAGGTCTCTTGTGTTGGATATCAATCTTAAAACAAACGAGGTTGGGAAATGTTAATCACATTAGTTTGTGTACTTATTTTTTTGTATTTTTCTTTCATCATGATATGCATCAAATTAATTAAATTTCTTGAGAAATCAACGGTTAAAAAAAGAAAATGTCCAAAAAAAAAAGTTAAAACAAATACTCATACTATTTTTATTCGAGGTTTTCGTTTGAAAACGGAGGACTATCAATACTAGATATTGATGTTGCAACATGTATACCCAGTAATCGGTTTAAGATGCATCAGCCATCAATATGAGCAGCTTAATATGAAATATTGAGATAATTTTCTTCTCTACATGAACAAATCTATTTAATATATAAAACAAATTTAGTCATTTTTAGTATCAAAATTTATTATCAAATTTGATTGGTAATGTATTTAATGCATATCCAATTCATAAATGACTACTTATTTTCTTATGTTTTTTCACAACCTAATAATATTGATTCAATATGGAATCAATCCAAACAATCAATCATTTTATGATGTGCCTTCAACAAAATAAATCATACAATGACTAAACATAACAATTATTCGAAAAATGAAATAGGTTAAGGAAAAAATGTGTTACCAACGTCAAAACAATGATCAAGACATCAGTCATGTTTTGCGACAGTCCATCTGATTAACATAATCTATTTAGAAGTATAAAACTTAATTTATTTTTTTTGATATCAAAGTTTGATTTTCTTTCACATCAAATTTGATTAATCTTTCATTTAATGACTAAAATTCAAATTAAATATATTTAATGTAATTAACTCTTCATCTTTTCTTATCCAATATGTTACAAATGTGTGTGAAAAAAAAAATATAAATATAAATATAAATAGTTTATGGTTTTTTTATTTTCACTTTAAGTTACCATCACAAATTATCAAACAAAAAATTTATATAATTATAAAAAACTTAAAATCAAAGTTGGATTATGTATTTTTCATAAAAATCAATATCGTATTGTTTTTCCTATAAATTATGAATCAATATAAAATTTAATACTCTTTTTCAATAATCTTAATTAATATACATGTTTAGTTCAAAATATTAATAATCATATATATTATTTTTAATATATTATCCAAAATATAAACTTAACAACAAAATTTTTAAAATATTTATTAAAAAATTTATAAGTAATTACTTTAAAAGTAATAAAAAAAATTAAAAATATAGTATTATTATATTAAAACAGATTAAGGAATTGTTGTAGAAATATCGATGCCATTTCGTTTTGACTAATTGACGATATCCATCCATGTTATTTGATGCATAAATTAAAAATCAATTACATAAAACACCAAAACAAAATTAGACTGAGTGATGGGCTAAAATGTACATCAATATACACAACTGAGGGGAGGAGTAGAAAGTGGCGGATCCCTGTGGTTGTATTCCCAAATCTTAAATCGTCGTCGTCTTTCCTTTGTCCTTCCGGCTCCGATCATTTGATTTCTTCGCATCGTCGGTACGGCCTTTTCACTCAAATTAATTTCTATTGATTTCCATTGAATAATATCTTTCCAATTTTGAAATCCATGAATCATTTCCTTGACCACCAAATCCGCAAACCCTGATTTCATATTTGGCTGATCATTCATCATTCGTCTCCAGTCGGGTTTATTTTTCTTGATTTTTTTCCCTCAGATTGCAGTCGTCGATGTCGCTGTTGTGGGAGAAGAGCTCTACATGGAGATGGATTGTGCAGAACTCGAGAGCATCCAAACCCTTCTTCTACACTTTCGCCACCGTATGCGGCGTCATACCGGGCGTCATCGGCTACTGCGTCATGCAGTTGACCAGCTCCCGCAACGAGCAGCTCGAGACCTACCTCCGTGATAACGCTCGTCCCGAGACCAAGATGATGGGGCAGGTCAACAAGGAGAGGTTGGCCGAGTTCCTGGGGGAGATCCAGAGGAAGGAGGATACCAATGACCGCTATGTGGCTGCGTTGAGAGGGGAGACACTGACCAGGAAGCCCTATGTCAGGATCCAGCCGGTTACCAAGGAGATGAGTGATGCTGCTGGAGCGGAGCCTGTTAAGGTGCAGAATAAGAAGCAGGGTTGATACTTGCTGAATGATCATTTGCGTCTCGTGTTTGATGATTTGTTGTGTGTTGAGAGAATCGTTCTGAATAACGGTGTTGTGCGACTTTGTTTGATCGAGTATAAACAGATTTTGCAGACTTTGTAGCTCTTTCGCCTTGACATGAAAGGAGTTCAAAAGCGTAGTGTTGCTTGCAGATAATTGACAGCGTTGCTTCTTGAAACTTGTCCAACTGGTGTATTCATGGTGGTGTTGTTGATTGTTGTGATGTTCCCATGATCAATTTTGTTTGTGCATTGTACTGTTGTGATGTTCCCATGATCAATTTTGTTTGTGCATTGTAGTGAAATGAAGATGGTTGCCCAGCTGGAGTTGTTTCAATGATGCTGATTTTGTACTTTTTGGTCTAGTTCTTGAAGTTTCAGTGCGGGATTAGTTATGTCTGGGTGTCAATCGCTTTATGTTTTATGAAGTTCATGTCGTGTTTACCTCGTCCAATCGATCCGAAATTCCAAGCCATTGATTATTTCTTTTGAAATTGCGGTATCAGTGCTGTATACTGCTTATGGTTCCTCTTCTTTTGAAGACATTCGTGTTCATTTATAAGCCATTCTTGGCTGAAGACGCGATGAATGCTTGGCTATGGTAGATCAATGTGTAATGTAGATAGGGTCTGCATGGGATTCGGTCTTGTCTAAGTCTCTCTTAGACTGGAATGCCTACATACAAGATTTAGCCAATTCTCCTCCTAAATCTAGCTTTTCTGGCTTAGCTCGGAAGTCAAGTTCTGTGTCTATAATTTATCCTAATGGGATGGATTAGGCTCCAGCTTGATTGCTTTACTCATTGTGGTTATGCAGTTGAACCAGATTTTAAATTGTTTATGTATCTGTCGTATCATGCATGAATTCCCTACTCCCTTGTATTTATGTTCAGGTCTGTCCAATATAGCACAACCCTCGATTTATGAGTTTTTTCTGATGATTTAGGCAGGTTATGTTTGGTTGTCTTGTTGATTAAATTGGTTTACTATCAGGTTTCGTTGTCTCGTATAATTGTCTGCAAAAAATAGCCTCTTTGAACAGCACAAGGTCCGAATTTATGTATATCTCCTAATGAATCATATACATTTGTGTACCTGTCTGGTCTATAAGTTTGACAATGTGACATAATTTTATTGAAGCTTATAGAATCCTAGCAAAAGATGACCGGTACTACTCTATACTAGACAATCAAAGTTTATTGAAAAGCCAGTTGAAGCGTTGAGCTAATATTAAGTACTACTAGTAGCAAACGTATCAATGAACAGGTGGTCGGCTAGTTTATATTTTGAGATCGGTTTATAATCAAGACCCCAAAGGATCTGTTTGTGTCGAGGATAGGATTATGGAGGATAATTAGTTTTAGGACTGATAATCCCAGGATTATTAATTCAGGATGAATTATCTCGTGATTATTTGTTATCTAATGTTTGTTTGGATGGGATTAATAGTGTTTTTTCCCCTGATTAATTACCCTCCATATAGAGGATTAAGTTAGTTAGAATCTTAAAAAAAAACTATTTATCTCTTCTCCAAAAACCCACACAAACATAAAATAAATACTTAAATAAAATAATTAATTCTATTCTTTTCAGTTAGTACTCAAAATAAACACACGTCAAGATGTCAATACAGAAAACTAAAATTACCACAACGAAGAGAGCAACGGGCAAACATTACCACACGGATGCCCTTTATATGGTTCACTATCCCCCACCGGTTTCTTGCTCTGAGTCAGTCATCGGCGACGGCGATACAGAGCACAGGGTTCGATTCCTCTCCCTATCGGTAATATTTTCCCTTCGAGCCCAGAGTTCCTCTTTCGATTCCCTTCTCCGTCGACTTCATCGAGTTCCTGGCGACGGCGAGTCCAGTCAGGGTTTGGTTCAAATCATCGCGGCGATCATTTGCAGGGTTTCTCACTCGGCATAGTCTGGTACTCTCTTGATCTCCATATCATACACCTTTATTTTGATCACTGTGCATTAATTGTTTGGTTGTTTCGAAATCGGAAACCCTAATCAGCAAATTAGCCGGGAGTTTCTGGGAGTGGATGATCATTTGTAGTGATCAGAAAACCCCTTTTTTTTCCGGCATAGTATGGTTACTTGTTGACTTCAATCTTTGAGTTTCAGTCAGAGGGCCGAAAAATATCATGGATGAAGAATTGCTTGAGTTGCAGCGTCAGTTCGAATCCGCTCAACAGGCGAAATCGAGCATCCGTTTATCGGAACGTAATGTGGTTGAGTTGGTCCAGAAGCTTCGCGAGCTTCACATCATCAACTATGACCTCCTTCACACCGTTACTGGCAAAGAATACATCACTCCTGTAAGCTCCTTTTAACACACTTGAGTTGTGGTTCGGATATATATATGGGTGGCTGATAGAGTTATTGTGATCATCGATGTTGTTGGCAGGAACAATTGAGGCTTGAGATTGCTGCGGAGATCAAGAAATTGGGGCGTGTTTCGCTGATTGATTTGGCTGATATTGTTGGCGTGGACTTGTATCATGTCGAGAAGCAGGCTCAACTTGTGGCGTCGGATGATTCTGGGCTCATGCTTATTCAAGGGGAAGTCATTTCAAATTCGTATTGGGATAATGTTGCGGAGGACGTTAATGAGAGGCTTCAAGAAAGCAGTCAGATTGGATTGGCTGAGATTGCTGCTCAGATACAGGTTGGATCGGAATTGGTTGCTTCTATGTTGGAGTCGAGGATTGGGACACTGGTATATTTTCTTACATTTCTTCAAGTTAAATGAGCATTGTAAATTATTTTCACTAACATATTTATATTATTTGTGTTTATTTTCGATGGGTTTTATGTCTATAGGTGAAAGGTAGACTTGAAGGTGGCCAGTTATACACACCTGCATATGTTGCTCGCGTGACTGCCATGGTCCGAGGTGCCACTAGAGCTGTGACAGTTCCTATGAATTTGACATCTGTGTGGAACTCCTTGCAGCAGCTTCTTCAGCAGATGGATGGTGCTACTTGTGTGGCTGTTGACAATTCCTTTGTTCAGTCATTGTTCAATGGCTTGGTGAAGGAAGGGGCAATCCTCGGTTCCCTTCGAGCTGGAGTGCATTGGACTCCAACGGTATGAGATTGTCTCTAGGTAGCTTAATAGCAAATGTGCCTAATGTGCTTTATGTGCTTAGCGGCATTAATCTGCGTAATGTGCTTAATGTGGTTGAAGTAGTTAACATCATCTAACATTTAGTACAACCATGCATCAGGTATTTGCCACTGCTCAAAAAGATTGTGTGGATTCCCTGTTTTCTCAGGTAATTAAATCTGCTTTACCTGATTATATCCCCCTTTACCTATTATATACTGTTGGGATATTTGATCTTGATGAACTTCAGCCAATATGTTCAACCGTGGGTTACATTTTTTGATGTGTGTTTTTTGTTCCTTTTTCCTTGAAGAATTCGTTCATAAGCTATGATGCTCTTCACAAGTTAGGAATACCCCAGCCCGTGCAGTACTTGCAGGTACCTCGTATCCTGATTATTGATTGTAGTCTAGATCTCAAATTCTCTCTGAGTATGTCCTTATTGAGATTTTGGTTTTCTGTTCTCCTGTTAGTCCAGATATCCTGAAGGTATACCTTTGGTCACCATATTCATTCACTCATCCATGATCGAGATGTTGGACGCTTCTGTGGAGGATGCTATTGAAAGCAATAGCTGGTGAGACTTCACTATAACCCTTGTTCCATCAGGCATATGGTATTTCTAGTATAGTGGTGCTTTTCTCTTCTTCTTCTTTTTTTCACCTTTTCATTTTGTCAATTTGTCTACATTTTATTGGGTACAGCAGAGAATATGGTAGCTCATGATCTTGTCATTGCTCTATGCTTGTTTCAGTTTGATGTGTTTTGGACTGGACCTGGTAATTGGTGTTGCCACTTTTGGATGGTTTATTAAAACTATATATAGCAACCCCAAAACTCGCTGTATTTGATTTACCAGTGATTGACACTCTGCTTTTAATTAGAAATGTTAACTTTTGAATTTAGAGGGGCGCACTCTTATGATCGTGAATTTCTAGATTTGGTAACACTTTTTAAACTAGTCAGCATATCTTTGAGGGGTTACAGGAAATAGTTGCTTATCTTTATCTATATCCCGTTTCCCTTTTCTAGCGGGCCCAGGTCCCATGTCAAAACAATCAGAATCAACATATGAAGTACAATCATCTCAGAGACCTGGTTTTTATGAGGCATGCCAATTCTTTCTCTTTTATCATTTGCATGTTTCCTTATCAGCCCATGAAAAACTGCAGGATTGATTCTCTCTCGGTCTTGCCATTATCCTTTGGACCTCAAGATGCATTCAAGGTGTTATCTTTATGCCCAGCAGTACAGTCGGCAATTAAGGTGGTGGTTTTGTGACCATTTCAGTATCATCTTCCATGATACGTTTAGCTATTGCTTCGCACGAATCATTTTATTTATATATTTTTGCTTCTCAGTCCAATAGAGGAATCATTTTGGGGGAATCATGCCTTGTCAGTGAAGGATTTATTAAGGTACGAATTAAAGGCGATGCTAATTTCTTTTTGTGTGTGTGTGTGGTAAATACATGATCCTTGTTTGCTTAAACAACCATCTCACAGTCTTAAGCTGCTTTATTGTTGTAATTTTATAAGTTTTGATCGACTATGGTTTTCCACACATCAGTATGGATGAGCTATTTGAAAAAACAAAAAATAAATATAAATGAAATAGTCTTGAGTAGTACATGGATAACTTGCTAGATATATGCATTGTTGAACTGCCTGAAATGTGTGTGTATGTCACGATTCGACTTGAAGTTGTTATCCTAAAAAAAGAATCAGGACTCAAGTCTGGCTAAGGGCTAATGTGAGTATCAAGTTGACACTTAACAATTTTTCTGGACTCTGCTGTCTTTCTTCAATAATACTCCATCCGTCTAGTACACGGTTTGAGGTGTAATTTAGTATGATCAAACATCATTTTTTACAAAATTGTTGTGAGACACTAATGATAGATTAAGTTGTGAACTTTAATTTTGTACCAACTTAAGATTTTTCTGATATTGTTAAAAATAAGAACGAAACACTCTGAAATGCATGCCATTGTAAAAATTATGGGACGGACGGAGTATCACTCTTAACGATGAAATCATAAAAGCTCATTTTCTTCACTTGCTAGTGGCTTGGGATCTTTTTTGTAATAACATGTTTGCCTACCCAATTTTGGAATTTGGACATTCCTTCATGTGAATTTTTTGGGCCTTCACTTGTTGTATTTTCATCCATGCAGTTCATGGTTGTTTGTTATCATTGCTTCCTCTGTTATCTGACAAAATAACTCTCTAGTGCTCTTTTCTCTCTCTTTTTTCCCTTTCTTTTCTCAATATTTTTGGGTGGTATGTAGGACATATTCACTCATGTGGAGAAGGAGATGCATACCTTTCAGGCACCTATGAAGGAAAGCAAGGTTCTGAAGGATACAAGTCAGCTGTCTGAGTTCAATGAAAGTGGTATGGAGGGTGGAAGCAATAAAACAGGCTTGGAGAAAGTTCCAAAGAAAAAGAAGGGAAGATCTTCAAGATCTTCTGCTTCTGCAGTTGTAGTTGATGTTGATAACCAAGATTCAGTACCAGAAAAAAACAAGAAAAACCAGAGGAAAGGCAAGGATGCATCATCTTTACATATTTCCGGGTCAAAAGCAACGAAAGAAGATGCTAATGTCCCATCAGAAGAGTGGGTAATTGATAAGATCTGCACCCTTGTCCCTGAGTTTGAAGAACAAGGTTAGTTTATGTTCCCATTCATGACAGTGTTAATGCTATAGGAAATTACTAATCATGTGGAATGCAGACAGTTGACATCTTTTGCCAGGATCTTTATAATACACAATGAGGTAGAGCCAAGTAGCTTGCCTAGGAAAGTACTTTACCAATGCATTTCTTTGCTTCTAGAATTCTAATGCATTTCTTTGCATCTAGAACTCTATCAGGTGCTGTAAATTGTCATTGTATTTTACTGGTTGTAGGCATTGCTGACCCTGAGGTCATTGTTATGCCTTTGGCAAAGCACTTGAGACCCATGCTTCTTAATGTGTGGAGCGAAAGAAGGAAGACATTGTTTGCAGAAAACGCTGATCGAATGAAACAGTTGCTCGACAGTTTACAAAAGAAATTTGAAGAGGTAAGCGCCACTGGTTATAAGAAAGTAGATGATGTGCTTTAGGCATGATGCCGCGTTGTGGAGATTTTGTCTTCTGCTCAAATATTTAAAGCATATGTGGTCTTTCCATCCGTCATCACCATTATTGTGGTCTTCTGCTTATGCCCAAAAAAAAAAAAAAAAGCTTCAGAATAGAATAGAAACGTTAAAAAATGGTTGAGGCTTTGGTTTTTTTATCCTAATCGAATTAACCTTTTATTTTCTGCAGTCTTTCTTGAGCATACAACTGTATGAAAAAGCATTAGATTTGTTTGAATCTGACCAATCAACTTCGGTAAGGTTTTGCTCTTGTACAACTCGTTCATGATTTAAACTGCCTCTGTCCTCCTGATCGTGATGCTTTCCTTCTTAGAATGTGCTACACAGGCATTTGTTGCGAACTACGTCTGCTTCCATCGTGGATGTGCTTTTGCTCGACCTGGTAGTGTCTCAAAGCGGAACTGTGTTAGTTTTTCTTCGAAGTTTAAGACTGTGAGCCTCATTTTTTCCTGCTTGTAGGCCATCCACAACAAGCTGAAGAATGGAATCGAAGTGGAAGACGCTGAGAATCCTGAATCTCATTCTCTAAGTCGAGGGGACAGAATCAATCTTGTATGAGGCAGTTATTTTGTTTCTTTTTATCATGTGAGAATTGCATGCGAGTTTTGTATCATTGGTCTAACATTTTCGTGAGTTTGATTCTCTGTTTCTTGAAGGCTAAGGGTTTGCAAGGGTCTTTAGCAGTCAAGGCTGTTGCTATGGTGGAATCGCTGGAAGGAAAGGTAAAAAAAACTATGCATATTTTATTCTGTATTGTACTGCATAAGGTGCGTGATGTCACGAATCCTACCACCACTTCGCATGATGTCATACATTACCATCACGAATTCTGTCATTGGACAATCGGCATATTGGCTAAGTGATGGCCCTGAATGACCCTGCATATTGGACCATTGTAAAAAGTGGGTTCTAAGAGTTTTGAGTTTTGGCGTCATTATGCAATAGAGGTTGACGAGTTTGGGTATCGGTCTGGTAGAATATAGTGGGCAATACAACACCTACAATACTGGAGTTACTATTGGAAACATTCGAAGAAGCTAAAATGAGTGGGTAAAATATTGAAGAATATGCTAGATAATTCCAAACGATACTAGTTATGTTATGTTTTCTTTTAATTTTTTTTTGTGGTACGGGTTTTTTTTTTCCACTGGTCCTTCCCAGTATTTCAGTTTAATATATGGGATTGCTTATATTTTCGTTTAGTTGTGCAACATTTATCAAATGATGGTTTTCTAGCTACCTCAATTGGTGTACTGTCTGATACATTGGTAAATGATATTTTAGCTGTCCTTATGAGGACCAATGCATTGACTTTGAGCCATGATATACAGACTCATTCAGCTAAATGGATACCTATGTTTTTTGACATTATAATCTGATAAAGTAGTGTGTTTCTGTGTCCATTATCAATGACACATAAACAAATGATGCACACCAAGATACACTCTTTTTGTATATGTAATGACTTTAAAATTTCCGCATGCAACAGAGTGTGGGAACATTCATGACAGCACTTGCAGCAGTTGCAGAGGAAAGGTGGTTATCTGCTTTCCATGTTTGCCCATGATTTTAATTTTCATCTTACAAAATTGGTCCTCAGTCTGGCCATTGTTTCTGCAGTGATTTGCTGATCAAGAGGCTGGATAAGAAGCTGGAAAGAACATTATTGCATTCATATCGGAAGGTATCTGTTTTTTTTTTTTTTTTTTTGGTTTTTCCCATCGGACGGCAAGGGATAAAAGTTATAATTGCAAGAGTTATAAGAATGTATCGGGTTACAATTTGTATCAATTTCAATGAACTTGGATGGGATATATTGTGGTTTGTGTGTCGATGTTGTCTGATGGTGACCCTAGGATGGTCTACAAGTGTCTCTTTGGTGTAAGATATTCCTCTAAAAGATCTTTGTCTTATCTCGCCATAAAAAATACAAGGAAAATAATTTTATGTATTTTGTTTCCTGCATTCCCCAGAGAATGCTGCTGCTTTTTTGTCTATTTGGATCATGGACCTCTTAAATTATATACAATGCAAGTTCTTTCAGTGGTCATTGAAAGTTGGGAACCGAATCGGTAGCACTAGTAGGTCTTGTTGAGATGGTTGATTGATTTTTCATTGTCGGAGAGTGGATAACTTGTAGCTTATATTTGGTACTGGTGTTGTTTACACGCACCCAAATTTTGCTTTCAGGATCTGACATTGCAAGTTTCTAGTGAAGCTGATCCTGTCTCACTTTTGCCAAAAGTTGTCTCGTTGCTTTATTTGAAGGTGAGGTGATTATGTTTTGCATTTTCTTCTTTCTTCTCATTTTCTGTTAATATTAGCAGATCTTATCTAGTTTACGGTCCTCTTCTGAAACTGATTATTGGTCACAGGCGTACAACAAGGCTCTCCAAGCCCCAGGAAGGGCCATGTCTTAGCTGTTTCTCATCTTAAAGTACGGGCTTCTTGCTCAGGTTTTGCAAGTCCTTTCTTTGTTCTTCCATATGATTCTAGTGGTTAACGCCTTCTTTATCCTACTTGATTATGGAGTCATTTCAATTGCTGGTAATCCCATCTTGTGGAATATATTCACTTCATTTGGTAAATAAATATAGTTCATTGGCCTGGAGCAATCTTAAGTGCAGACTCTGTTGCTTTGTTGCTCATTTAACTGGATTCATTATAATTGAAATTTGGGTTGCTTTTTTAAACTGAGTGGAGCATTTGATGCCTCTCTTGATCGGAATATTTGTTATCTTCTTCAACGTCTGCAGGGTAAATTAGATGATGCAGCTTATAAAATCTTAATGGACTACCATTCTGCAACAGTAATGCTCTTGTCATTGATGGCCGCTGCAACTGGTGATGTAAGTGAACCTCTCTGATTAACTCGTCTTTAGCTAGTGTTCGCTTTTAACGTATAAAGTCTTGGTTGCTTTTTTGTTTTCCCTTCACTTCGCTTTTAATGTATAAGCTTGTGTTTCTGCATTGTCACCCTGTAAGATAGATAATTGTCTCTGAATGGCTTTCAGGATGCTGAAGATCCTTAAAATCACATACTGTGACTGCCTCTGATTCTCTAGTCTAAGTTGCATGCGTTCTTAGTATGTTTCAATTTATTTTTTATTTTTATTTTGTGGTTTATGGAACAAGGAAACTTCTCAATATTCGTGTTAGAATGGTGAAAACTATAGCAAATGTTGTGGGGAGAGAGTAACATGAAGAATATTATCCCAACGAGGATAAAATAATGGAGGAATGTTCAGATTCTTGGATACTTTATTCATAGGTTTATAAGAATGTTGCCATTACCTATGAAAAGAGTTGGAATTATGTGTGTGGGAGAGGAGAAGATGGAGACTTGAAAATTATGACTGAGCTATAAATGACGTAGATAAAATATTCACAGGACCAACCTATCAAGTTATATTTTTAAGCTGGTCATGTTCTGCTCCTCACCCTTCTATTGAAACTCCACAATTCCGAAGGCTTGTGTTGCCCTTCGTTATTTCAGCTGGTTTACGTCTCCTTCTCCTTCAGTTTGATAGCTTTGATGTTGTGGTTTTCTATTTTTGAAATTTTTTTCGGAAAAAAAAGGAAAATGGGGGGGGTGGAAGAAATGAGCTATATGTTGTCAGATTTCTCAGAAGGACTTCTCTTTTTTGAACCCTATGAATATTGATCTTGTACTTCCTGAGGTCATTACAGTGCTTATTTGTCTTTTTGGACGCAGGAGGAAGATTGCTCGGTCGACCGGATTATGACACAGAGGGAGATTCTAGAGGGTTTAATGCCCTCCTTGAAAAGTCTGGTTCTGGGAACTTCACCATCTCAGGACCCAAACTGATGCTCATAGTCGTTCGTGAGAACTTGAGGTACTTATGATCCTGTATCTATTGAATTTGTATGTAGTAGATGTAGGATTTTTGTAGGAGTTATCCTGACGTTCTCCATTTCCGCTTCCCTACACCCAACCCCTCACCCTACTAACAACAAATAGTAAAGGAAGAAAAGAGACTAGAGAGATGAAGTACTTTCTTCCTGTCTCCAAATTAACAAGGAGAAATGTAGGATCTGTTGTAGAATTTGTTGATTATTGTATAGGGTTGACTATTGCCTCGTTTTTGCAAATTACACCACATAGTGGCTGAAAGAAATCAACAGTAGAAGTCCCTGCACTTCATCGTCTCTATCTAGGGGCCTTTGATAGATGGTACTTGGAATGCCATGCTTCCCTTCACAGGCTGTTTTATTTCAACGTTGATATGAATACCCCATTAGGTTCTTTAACTCGATTGATAGTAGCATCAGATTCTCCCTTGATAGGCCTAAATTATCTGCTCGCAATTCCTTCCATGCGAGATAAGTAACAACAGGTTGTTTTCGTGTTGTCTTCTAGTATAAGTTTAGGAGCATAGGCGAAGAATTTCCGATCGTGTTGTAGCTGACGGGATTGTGGGTGTGTTCTGATTGGATTCCCGCTTCTCACATTTAAGGTTGTACTGCTAATTACACATTTTACTGTTGCATGTGGAATAGGTCACTAGTTTTGTGCAATCACTGCCTCGGAGAATGATTTCGGAAGGTTCCTATCCATTCTCCCAACCCACTTCTCCTTACCTCCAAACAAAACCCTTTTGCGATCTCTTCCCAAATCCGAAGAATTTCCATCTGGGTATTCGTATTCTCATCTGAGTATCTGTTTTTCCATTGATTTGTTTTTGTAGGGAGTGGCTGCCTAGCAAACAAAAGGAAATATTAGTAATGAGAATTCTTGGATCGACGAATATTACTAGTATACATGGATTTCGTAGCAGGGGTGCTTGTCATTTGTTTCGTTTACTGAGCACAAGTGCCTCACAAAGCAGACTTTACTTGATTTTTGCATCTTTTATCTAGAGGTTTATGCTGTGGGCTTCCAAGTTTTTCACCCTGCTAATCTCTATTCTGGTTCTTGACCCAAAATGGTTCTTGTCTGGTTTAGTTTTTTTTTTTTTTTGGTTTTTTTGTTATGAGATGCGATCTATTTTTTTTTATAGTAGTACTAAAAGTTAGGAGTAATTTGGCTGTACTATAATTTGTTCGTAAATGGGTTAATATTGGAGTACTTAATTAAGTGAATGATGCAGGTATACGGAATGTGGCTTCCATCGCATTCAAGTGATATTTGCCTCGAGACTGCATGAGTCACTCCATGTTCCTTTCCCCTTTTGGGGGGGCATCCCACATGCATGCGATGTTGATGTTGATGTTGAACCATGTCGTGCTTTTGATTACAGCTCTTACTCATTTAATGAAATAATAATCGGAGCATCATATTCAGCGTCGAAATGCCATAAACAAAAGCTGATAAGCAACTATCGAACAAAAATGGGGATAAAGCTGAGAAGCAACATGCTTGATGTACTTGATGTACTTGATGTAGTGTTTGTATGAATCGTGTTGAAACCACGCATTTAGTTGGATACAACTTACGGGTAGAAATTATTTAGATTGGGCATGATACAGATCCCATGTTTCGACCACTTTTGACCCCTGCTTGCTCGTTGTATTGCCTTTGTTTGGTATGCAACGAAAGTCTAATTTGTCACAAACTATTGGTTTGCGTTAAATCATTTCTCCTCTTTTTGTTGTAATAACGTTTGATGAAGGTACAATTTCTTATCCTATCACATATCTTTCTATTTCAACAAATCCGGTGGTTGTTCCGAGGAAGATTAAACTTTGATAATCTTGCGGATTAAATCTCTCACTGAGTTTGCTTTCTTTGTTCGTTATGATATTTTAATGCAAACCCTAAGTAATGGAGGCTCCAGAATATGCTTCTTCAGCGTAGCCGATATGGCCAGGGAAAAAAGAAAAGAAAACAAGAAAGGTTGGATGGATCAATGGAACGAATTCATTGAGTAGGAAGAATAGATAGACTCCGATTTTCAGAGAATTAACTAATTCCTATTCACATTGACTCATGGTAGCTCAACCCCACAAAGTAACGGCTACAAACTTCTAAAGATGCACACAACAATACAAGTGATCAAAACATTTGTAATTTAGAATTGTTTCTTAATATTTTTTTAGAAGACATTAACTCTAATCATATCATTAAAAACAAAAAATATTTATCATTGGATTTTTTATAATTAAAAAATATTAACGAAAATCACTTTTTCCATTTTTCGGCCAAAAATCACTTTTTCCCTTCCTCATTCTTGCGGTCAATGACCATGTAAACCAGGAGTTGCAGGCACAGTAGCATTGAAGTTGCTACAACTGTTACAGTTTTGGTGATTCTCTTGACCAACTCAAACCCTTTTTTTGTTTTTTCTATTTTCAATGGTAAAAAAATAAACTCAAACCCTTCTTTTCTCTCCCTTTTCCCTCTACTATCCAATCTTGAAATCGACTTCCTTTGCTGCCCTTAGCTGGATTTTGCTCACTTCCAGTGTTTCTCTACGCCTTTGATTTGACCTCTTAAACATCATCTTTTTAGATTAAAGAAGATACAAATAGAATTGGATATTATCTGGAGTAGCAATCAACTTCAGCTCTCTCTGTCTCTTTGTTTTCATCATTGCAGGAAAATGAACTAGATTCAGCAGATTTGTGCACCTGGTAATGTATGTTGATTGTATCATGCAGAGTTGGATTTGGTAGCTTCTAGCCTTTCTGGGTCTTGAGAATATCTGATAAAGGTTTGATCTTTGAATTTGTTGATTGATTTTGACGTGTTCTTGTTATTGGGTTTTTTCGATTTGTTTAGTTTTTTTTATTGGTGTTTGATAATTCCATTGATGCCTTTCTCAGTTTTCAGCTGAGATTTGTGATCCGCTGTGGTGTAATTTTGAGGAATTTCCTCAGATTTGAGCCATGCTTAGAATCTTGAACTCGGATGAAAGAAAAACAGTGGCTACCAATCTGATTCAGATTGCTGATTATAAGTCCCCAGTTTAGCTCAATATATGTAGTAGTTTTCAGCTGAGATTTGTAATCCTATGTTTTGTCTTATTATTGTTATGTTATGTTTGGTGACATTTTCTGCAAGCCTTCTTGTTGTTCATGGGCCTAACTCTAAATTAAACTTGCTTGTGTGCTCGTGATTGAATAATGGTCTCTACTTTCCTCTGGCATTGATGATTGCGAGTTTTGTGCAAGCAGATTGGTGAACTGGATTGAAGAATTCAAAAATGTGTTGTAAGGACTATAGCCGGTTCGTTTGGGTGTTAGGTATTGTGTTTGTCTCAACTCTTGGAGTGTCAACCAAGATCTTGACCTTTCCGCTTTGACCACCAATCATTTGGCTACTGCTGTTTATATTGATACGGTAACTCCATCCTTTACTTCCAATACTATTCGTGTGAGTATTGGACCATCTAGTTTGACAGGTATTTGACCAAATGGAATTCTGAATGTGTTGGAGATCTTCAAATTACTTAATACCGGGGGTGGCACCGGCTCTAGTAAGTCTAAAAGCCATCTGGGCATAGTGGTTGGTGCAACTGTTGGTGGAGTCTTTGTGGTTGTGTTGGTTTGCTTTCTTTGCATCTGTTGCAGGCGAAGTAGAAAGGCAGGAGGGAGTCAGAGTGATTCAAAGACATTGTTTCCTTTATCCATCAATGGAGTACTTTCCTACTCCATGGGAAGCAAAGGCTCAAATGGTATCATTGGAAGCGCTGACTCCAATTTTGGCTACCGCATCCCCTTTTCTGTTGTACAGGATGCCACAGACAGCTTCGACGAGAGTTTGGTGACTGGAGTCGCTGGGTTTGGAAAGGTTTACAAGGGCGTATTGAGCGATGGTACAAATGTTGCTGTGAAGAGGGGTAACCCAAAATCCCAACAAGGCCTTACTGAATTCCGCACTGAAATTGAACTTCTCTCACAATTCCGCCACCGCCATCTTGTTTCCTTGATGGGGTACTGTGATGAAAAGAGCGAGATGATTCTCATCTAGGAGTACATGGAGAATGGGACTCTCAAGAGTCATCTGTATGGTTCTGGACATCCCAGCTTGAGTTGGAAGCAGAGGCTTGAGATCTGCATTGGAGCAGCAGGGGGCTTCACTACCTTCACACTGGCTACGCAAAAGCCGTGATTTATCGTGATGTCAAGTCTGCAAATGTCTTGCTTGATGAAAACCTCATGGCAAAAGTTGCGGACTTTGGGTTGTCCAAGACAGGGCCAGAACTGGACCAGACCCATGTCAGTACTGCAGGGAAAGGAAGTTTTGGGTAGCTTGATCCTGAGTATTTCAGAAGGCAACAGCTCACTGAGAAGTCAGACTTGTATTCTTTCGGGGTTGTCTTGTTTGAAGTACTTTGTGCTAGGCCAGTCATTGATCCAACCCTGCCGAGGAAGATGGCGAATCTAGCTGAATGGGTGATGAAGGGCAGAAGAGAGGCCAACTGGAGCAAATCATAGATCCTAATCTTGCTGGAACGATAAAGCCGGAGTCACTCAGAAAGTTTGGTGAAACGGCTGAGAAGTGCTTGGCTGAATATGGCATTGACAGACCGGCGATGGGAGACATCTTGTGGAACCTGGAGTATGCTCTTCAGCTTCAAGAGGCAGTGGTTCAGGATGACCCTGAAGAAAACAGTACCAATCTGATCGGCGATCTCTCTCCTCAGGTCAACAACTTTACCCAAAATGAGGATGGTGATTCGTCTGTGCAATTTGCCGGTGCATCTCTCAACGACCTTTCTGGGGAGGTTTTCTCACAGCTTGTGAAGTCCGAGGGCCGGTGATTCTGATCGTAGTATGTGTCATCTTCTGAAGGTTTCAGACCATCTGTTTCATTGTTCCATGGAACTGTAGTAAACCGAAAATCCTCGGAAAGGGAGGTGATGTAAGATGCAGTCCAATTTGGGGCAACACGTATGAAAATTTTACTTGGCCAGGAGTTGCCTGTGACGTAACAAAAACTATGCATGTTTCCTTGCAACTCTAAAGTTTTCTGCATCTTCTTTTCTGTAATGGGGCACCAAATTTAAAAGATGAAAATGGGAATCTAAATAACGGAAAAAAAAAGAGAACATAAGGTTAAAATCGGGCACGAATCGAAACCTGCACTTGTAAGTCGAACAAAATTTCAAACTATAAAAGTCAAATTTCAAATTTTGTTTGTCAATCGAAAATTTGCGGGGTTTTTTTTTTTTTTTTTAATCAACTTTGACAAACTTTAATACACAGCGTGGATACCAGAAACCTTTACTATGTCAGGCAATCGAGTTGGGCGAACTGTATTAGTCGATGAAGGTGTCATCAAACGATAATCCTTTGATGATGCTAGAGTTTTGGTAGAAACCTTGAGTATGAACCGATTTGCTTAATGGTTGATAATGCACAGTATTCAGTATGAATGATGGAGGTGTGGCAATGCTGGCACTGTAAATGTTTTGTTTGTCGAGCAGGATGTCCAAGTGCTCACAAGCTGGCTGGAATTGCTACCGGAACGATGGATCATCGAAAAGCACATGACACTGCTGAGGGAGGAGAGGAGACGGTAATGCACGCGTTATCAATGAAAACACTGGTGGTCCGATGAGTGGTCAAGATGAAGCACGCGTGGCTGGAGGACCCTTTGGATTGTGTGATTAGAGTTGAAGACAAAGGGCCAGGGGACATGCCAACAGAGACGTTTAGGTGTCCAATGGAATGATGCGGATGATTTGATTCTGTGGAGTCAGAAAATGATGAGGTCAATGTTAATGTTTGTTTAGATGTAATCCCTTATGTGAGCATGCCTGTTGCTGAAAATGAGGGCATTGGGCTGAATCTGAGGGTTGAGCCTGAAGAGATAAATGGGCCTAGAAGCTCAAGAAAAAGGGGGGAAACTCAGTCAGAAGTGAAGACAAAATCCAGTCAATGACGACTCGGACCCATCAGGGTTTTAAACATTTTAAAAAAGGGCCTACTACTGGGTCCAATGTTTTAATGAGCCGGATTGGTATGGGTTCTGGCCCACTTAGCAAAAAAACATCATCTTTGCTAGAAGTGGAATTACTTCGAATCTCTGCAGCAGGGAGAAATTACAAAAAGGGGGAAAAGTCAAGTACAAAATTTGTGCCAAGGAATGGAAGCAATAATGAAGTCGTTGAGGAATCAGAAAACTCTGTGACAAATGAGAGGAAGGAAAAGGAGGCGGAGGAAACCTGGAAGGTGGGTAATGAAAATGTTATTCTGAAGAGAATCAAGGAGGTGCATGAGGAGGAGGTGAGAAAGAGCAAAGGGAGAAGTAGGTCGAGCAAGAAGTAGTTTGAATCAGAGTATTAGAGGTGTAGGATATTAAATAATGTTAAGCATCTTGTCCTGGAATATTAGAGGTGCCTCGGCACCAATTAAGAAAGCGAATGTCAATAGGCTCGTAAAGTGAAAGTCGGTACAAGTAATGGGTTTGGTTGAAACCAAGATGGAAGGGGTTAATGACAGATACACCAAGCGAATTTGGGGAAACGGAGCTACGGACTGGCTAAGTGTTGATGCGAATGGTCGTTCAGGAGGTTTGATTCTCATATGGAATCCATTGGATTTCAGCAAAGAGTGTGATTGCCATGACAATAACTGGATTTGTGTATTGGGGAGAGCGGAATGCCCAGCAATTCAGATGCGATTTTATTCTTGTTTATGCTCCCTGCTCGAGGGAGGAGCGCAAGAAGGTGTGGGATGAGATAATTCAGGCAAGGTCTGCGATAATTCATCCGATGATGATTATGGGGGATTTCAACGAGGTTCTTAAGCTATCAGAGAGAAATAGTCGGGTTGTTTGTGCTGGAAGTGTGGCTGAGTTTGAGAGATTTGTTGACGATTTGGGTGTTCTGGAGGTCCCTTAGATTGGGAGGACATATATTTGGTGTAGTCGTAACTCTTAGCTAACGTTTGGATTAAATGAATGGTTTTGTGATATAATGGAATAGGCTACTCGGCTGGACTGAGGGAAGGAAAGAAAAAGGCTACTTCTTTCCGTTTTCTTTGTTTGATTGGGAGGTAAAGGAATTAAATATCCGATTAGGTGATTATGTTTGATTTGACAGAGTATACAACAAAATTAATTATATTTTTTTATTTGATCAAAATATCCTTACTTACATTTTGAAATTAAAAGGTGATTTTTTTTTTCTTTTTTATCTTATACATAATAATGACTCTTTAACATTAACCTTTTTTTCTATATTATCTTTATTAGATGAAACTGTATTTTCATCTTTCAATTCAATTTGATGTAGTTAAATTGAAATTTCCGTTTTCATTTACATCTTTTTCTTTCATTTAATTTGACAAAAACATCAAAAAATGCTAAGGTAGGAACCTCCACAAAAATCGTGCGCATGCTTACCTTCATCTATATATCTTTGTTTGTAAGTACAAAACTATCTTTTGTTTCACAAGAGCTCCGTTGATCTACAATATAGACCCAACATGAGCTTATCTTTTCTTTCAAACAGAAATTATAGAGTTCATTTTAACAAATACCTAACATACATATAACATTTAACATTTAACAAAATAAAATATTTTCATTGTTAATTTCCACATCGTGCTTATAATACAAACTAACCTCGCCCATATTGAGGTTTATCTATGTGCATATACTGCTTACAAAATACGACTAAGCAAAAGCACTATCAAAATCGGCCCAGCAAAAATGTTACAGAATAAGACCCAATAAAAATATTACAAAATACAACCCAATAAAAATACAATGTGTACAAATTCAAAACCAACCTACATTATGAACAATATGGCACTATCATAACTCATATTCATACCCTAAAATAATGGGAAAGCACCCAAGTGACCTGCCTTCAGAAACATCCAGGAAACTTCAAGCATGGAAAATTACACACCCGAATCTCCTCACTTCTGCCCCGTTCTTTTCTCCTCTTGACTTAAAAAATTGGACGACCATTGAATGACATCCACAGTCATCGTCTCTTTTTAGGTAAGGTTTTTGTATCAGGTAACATCAAGACTTCTGAATTATGAATGACATGCTTCCAATATGGTATGGTAGTATCACATATTTTGTCGCACACCGTAATTGTCAGGATACTTTGGGTTGTTTTTGTTTCAAACTAACATACAAATGACGGGATAACATAGTCCAAACTTCTCATCGATACTCAGTTTCACGAAACAATAGGTGTATCTATATACTTGGCATATTTTTATTGTTATTTTTTTTGGTGGAAATACTTGATCTACTTTGAAACTCAATACATAACAGCATTGTGGGTATATTCTCAATGGATGGCGCATAGCCCATACCCAGCTGTTGCTTTTCTTATAATAAGGTCAATAGGTGAGCATCATGAGATGAACCTACTCAAGCGCACCAAATAACAAGGATAATTAATAGAGATTATCAGTACCTTTCGCGTGTTAAAACTGACCTCTTTGGTGTTTTTTCTCAAGAAATTTCAATTTGACTTTTCTGATTCATGCATGGGAACCAATTATTTGACATTGATTATTGAATTAAGTAAAAGTATAACATAAATTTCAATATTTTTTTGGATCGTTTCATTTAAATTATATTTTTTATATAAAAATAATAAATTATTTTTATTTTATATCACATTAATTATTGATAAAATTATTATTTTTTATTAATTTAATATATATATATATAAATTATAAGGTCGCATCAACGTTGTAATTGAATGAAACGTTCGTTTCAGGTTTGTTAGTCCAGCACTATCTTTTTCTCACTGTTTTTCTTACGTCGAAAGGAGGAGATAGTAACAGAGCATCTTTCGATTCTAGTCTAGGAGTTAAAAAATGGATCAACCATCAATGCATGTACTTCGGAAACTTCCAGGAAGCTTCATCATCATCATTGGGATCACCCCCTCCTTCAGTCCCTTGGTTTTTTTCCCTCTCCGACGATTTAGACCAATCACATCACGCCAGATCACCATATCTGTCCCACGTGGGGTCCTCTTATTAGCTAATTACACAAGACATTTCGTCTTGGTTTTTCCCATTTATAACTACCGGGGGACTCGTCCAGTATTGCTTGCACTCTTCCTAAAAATCAAACGCAAAGGCATCGTTGTAGATACACTGCAAGAGGGTGTTCCTTTCTTTCTATTTTTTCCTTTTTATTTTTGAAAGATTCACAACCCCTGATAATTTGATTAGAATGAACGAATGAAATTTTATTAATATATTTTTAATATATCTATTATTTCAGATAATTTAGATAAAAATTAATTTTTAATTATATATATATATTTAATATTTTTTATATTTTAAGTCATTCATTCAATATAATTCTTAAATAATTTATCATTAATAAATATAAAAATTATGTCATTAAATTTTTTATATATTTTAATTTAAATAATAAATAAATTAAAACGGACAGTAATAATTTATTATAAACTTCTAGTCTCGTTCTCCACGTAACTTATCAATCCACTTATCCCTCGGTCGATTCGGTCGATCCGTCGCTGCTCGCATTCCTTTGTCGACTCACTGGTCTTGATCAAACCGAATCAAGGGTTTCTGTTGGGTTCCCCCAATGTTCTGATCTTCCATCCTTCATTTCGTTGAATTCGATGGGAAAAGGGGGACAAGATTACGGCAAAAAGGAGAACGAACAGATCACGAGGTCATTGTCGTCGTCGTCGAAGCGAGGAGACGACGAATTCGCGGCGTGGGCGAAGGAGGCGAGGGAGTGCGAGGAGCGGTTCGGCGTGAGTCGCGATCACGGCCTCTCGAGTGATGAAGTCGCGAAGAGGCAGCAGATCTACGGTTTGAATGAGCTCGACAAGCACGAGGGGCCATCGATCCTGAGATTGATTCTCGATCAGTTCAACGACACGCTGGTGAGGATTCTGTTATGTGCTGCTGTGGTTTCATTTGTTCTTGCGTTGTGTGATGGGGAGGAGGGCGGGCAGAAGGAGATCACCGCCTTTGTTGAGCCCTTGGTCATATTCCTGATCTTGATTGTGAATGCCATCGTTGGGGTTTGGCAAGAGAACAATGCCGAGAAGGCTTTGGAGGCTTTGAAGGAAATTCAGTCCGAGCATGCCTCGGTCATCAGGGATGGGAAGAAGGTGCCTGATTTGCGGGCTAGGGAGCTTGTACCGGGCGATGTAGTGGAGCTTAGGGTGGGCGATAAGGTGCCTGCGGATATGAGGGTTTTGAGTTTGATTAGCTCGACTCTGAGGCTCGAGCAGGGGTCGTTGACCGGGGAGAGTGAGGCTGTTAGTAAGACTGTGAAGCCGGTTCCTGAGGATACTGATATTCAGGCAAGAAGTGTATGGTTTTTGCTGGGACCACGGTCGTCAATGGGAACTGTATTTGCTTGGTCACTGAGACTGGCATGGGTACAGAGATCGGAAAGGTGCATTCTCAGATTCAGGAGGCGGCTCAGAACGAAGAAGATACACCACTGAAGAAGAAGCTAAATGAGTTTGGTGAGGTGCTGACTGCTCTTATTGGAGTTGTTTGCGCATTGGTGTGGCTTATCAATCTGAAATATTTCCTTACCTGGGAATATGTGGATGGATGGCCCAGAAACTTCAAGTTCTCATTCGAGAAGTGCACCTATTACTTTGAAATCGCGGTGGCATTGGCTGTGGCTGCTATCCCTGAAGGCTTGCCTGCTGTTATCACCACATGCCTAGCTCTTGGGACAAGGAAGATGGCACAAAAGAATGCCCTTGTTCGCAAATTGCCAAGTGTTGAGACGCTTGGCTGTACGACGGTCATTTGTTCCGATAAAACAGGTACTCTGACGACTAATCAGATGGCGGTGGCAAATCTCGTGGCCATGGGTGGTAGGCCCGGTTCTGTTAGAGAATTTCATGTGGAAGGGACCACCTATAGTCCTGCAGATGGTAAAATACGTGATTGGCCAGCTGGTGGCATGGATGCAAATCTTCAAATGATTGCAAAAGTTGCGGCTATCTGTAACGATGCCGGGGTAGAACAATCTGGTCACCATTTTGTTGCCAATGGTATGCCCACTGAGGCTGCACTCAAGGTAAACTTCCAACGGTATGCTGATTTATGTGAGACTATCAGTCACTGTATACTGGTAATGACGGACTTATTTTCTAAATTATCAAATCAAGCACTACTTGCTGATGCTGGACATATTTTGTGAAATTCCTTATTTTGTATGGTTAAGCTCCTGGTTAGCTGCTTCAATATTCTGTAGCTTGTTAGTTTATGGATCTTCTAATACCTCATTTATCCGGTACTGGATTTGGAGTCTGTAACTTGCAACCTGTATATGACGTCAGAAGGCAGATGTCAGATTTGAATGCTTCTACTTTTTTCAGGTTCTGGTTGAGAAGATGGGCCTTCCTAATGGTCTTGATCCTGTTTCTTCCTCACGAAATGGTGATGTGCTAGGTAGGATCCAATACTGTATCCCCTTGATGAGTATAGTCTTTCATTGCGTATGATTATGTCGATGAATTGCTGATTCGTTTGCGTTTCTCTTGGGTTTATTGTAAGCTTCCTCTGCTGCATGGAATAAGTTGGAGCATCGCATTGCAACTCTTGAGTTTGATCGGGATAGGAAATCTATGGGCGTCATAGTGAGTTCCAGCTCAGGAAGAAAAACGTTGCTGGTGAAGGTAATTAGCTGATTTAAGTCCTCTGAAGTTTATAATCTCGAGTATTCATTTCTGCTCTTGCTTCCGCTTCCTCCTTCTGAACCCCCTTTACTGAACATGAAGATGATTAACATAGACATGATACCCTGTTTGGAGATTCACAGTAGAATGATTTTATGATTTATGAATTTGAGTTTTCCAAATATGACAAACGTAGCATCCTGGAATTCAAAACTCGCAATGTGTATGCGACAGGGTGCAGTTGAAAGTTTATTGGAGCGTAGCTCCTTTGTGCAGCTGGCCGATGGCTCTATAGTGGACCTGGATGAGGGTACTAGGAATGAAATTTTGACTAGTCTTGAAAAAATGTCCAAGAGTGCTTTGCGCTGCCTAGGATTTGCATACAAGGAGGATCTTACAGATTTTGCCACATATGATGGAGATCACGACCATCCTGCTCATCAGCTTTTACTGAATCCATCCAACTATTCGTCCATCGAGAGTGACCTCGTCTTCGTCGGCTTGGCTGGACTAAGGGTTAGTTTGTTATCCCATATTTGTCTTATCATGCTGGCAGTTGATACATGCTTTTGATAGTTCTAACTAGTGCCATTCTCTCTTTTAAAATTTTTAAGGATCCTCCTCGCCCAGAGGTTCGCCAAGCAATTGAGGACTGCAGAGCTGCTGGTATTAGGGTGATAGTTATTACAGGTGATAACAAGAATACTGCAGAAGCTATTTGCCGTGAAATTGGTGT